>VZSC01016549.1:43396-65622 GCA_013398225.1 Steatornis caripensis | reverse complement strand
GGTTGGTTGGTTGGTTTTCCTCTTTTTTAAGAGGCTTTGATCTAGTCGCTGTTGTTGGTGTTAGTTTTCCCGCGTGCCATTCTCCGTTAGAAGTCCTTTTCTAAAATACCACTTAAAATGCAGGATCCCCCCCCCCCAAATATATATATTGTCTAATGGGGATGCATCGTTAAAGAGGAAAGAGTATCTGGCTGCCCATGAATTCTTCAGGTATTTTCCGTTTAAACTCGATGAGGAAATACTGTCATTTTTTCTAAGTAACCTTTCGCGTCCGTTATCGCTAGCGAATCGGCTTGACGTTTAAAGTAAAGATTTCCTCACGAGTACGCTGCTGATCGGAGTGTCGCGGGCGTAGCATAGGACGGAAAATCGGCGCGCTTCCGTTTTTTTAATATGTGCGTTTGGAAGAGCCTTTCCTTCCTTCTCACGACTCTGTGAGTGGCCCTGGTTAATCAGCTGTAACTACAGTAACTAGTCCAGGAGGCTGCCGATAGCTCGCACCGCTTCCTGCGCAGCTCTGCTAGAGCAGCCTTTTCAGTTAATGCACCCTCACTATTTTGTCCTTGGCGTCTCTGATGAATTTTGTAGCATTTCTGTGATAAGTTCCGACGGGGCTCTTGTGGAGACTGAAATCTCTTTTCACCTTGAGAGACGACTGAAGCCAAATCTGAAGAGGGGGTAACCACTCCAATCAACCGGAGAGCGACACTGAGTTTCCATGTGTGTGTTAAATTCTAGAGTAGCCAGAGCTATCCAGGTCAGAGCAGGAATCACCCCAGTGATGGGTTTTGCAGGGTCCTTATTGCTTCCTACCGAAAATGCAGGCGATAAGCTTTTGCAACGCGCGTGGATCACATTGCAAGCGTGAGCTGGAGGACGGAGCCAGTCATGTAGCGGGCATGGCGTGTGCGATGAGCAGGTTTGTGCTGAACACGCTGCAACTTCGGGAAGCTGGCGTTTGCTGTGCAGAGCCTGCAGCGGTGTGAATTACAGGGAAAAAATGTGTTTGCATGTAACAAAGGCGGCTGGCTCATCTCCTGTGTGAGGAACTCATTTTTTAGAAAATCTGGCTCCCGTTTCTGCCTCTGCCGCAAATTGCTGGTGTAGCTTTGGGCAAATCATTTAAGTTTCCCTGCCTCCTCTCGCCTTGTCTTTGCCCGTGACCTGCCAGGGGCTTGCCTATACCGGGCTGCCAGTTCAGACCCTTTACCTTCCCCAACAGCCTGGCGCACAGCAGTCCGAAGCCTGCGATAGGGTGGTACCTAGCTGCTCCGAGGGGATGCAGTTTGACATTCAGATGCTGCTGCTGGAGCCAATAACACAGATGTAGCAGCCTCACAACGATTCATCAATCTCTAATCCTATCCCTCTTCTAATCCAGTCATTCCCTGCTGCTAATCAAATCGCCCGGCACCGCTCGAGTGGTGTTTGGCTGCGCGCTCGCCCTCGTGTCGGCTAGCCTACGCAGCCTACGTCAAGGCAGGGAAGCGGTGGCAGCGAGGATGGGCTGAGTGTCACCAGCTCTTCAGAACAGAGACCGTCTGTCACTTGAGGTTTGCAAAATGCGTGGCACGAGAGAGGCCCAGTGTGATCTAGAAATACAAATCGTAGCTAGAGGGTAAATTGCAACAACATCACAGGAAAATGGCCAGAAAATGGCACCTCAGGCGTTCCTGCGCAGCCAGCTGTGTGCGTGTCGGGAGGGAACGGAGGTGGAAGGGTGCAGCTCCCTCGGCTTAACAACAGCATTCTTATTTTAGCGTGGAAGACAGCCAAAGATAAGGAGCGGTTGTCATCCGGCTGGTTGGAAGGTTAAAAAAAAAAAGAGAGAGAGAAAGAAAAGCTGTGTGGGAACAGAAATATTTTGATGTAGGTACTAAAGGGGAAAAAAAAAAGCAGGTAACCTTGCAAGTGATGGACTAGCCACGTAAAGCTGGCAGTACAAGATTTCTCCCATAAAATCCAGAATGATCCTAATTAAGCCCAGACCCTGTTAAATGACACATGGCTTTATTTATTTCAGATGTTTCTAGGTCCTAGAGAGGGGGCCAAATGTGAAGAGTTTGATGTGGCAGATAGTTTAACCCCAATTACTTCTACATAAATCACGTGATTGTTACAGGAGCTGAGTACATCTGATGGGTGCCCCAGAGCTACTGAATATATATATATATATAATATATATATATATATATATACACACTAAAAAAATCCCATGAAAATTCTCTGGTGGTGCGGGCAAGGGTTTGGGGAAGAGGGGTGGCCAGCCTCTCCGCAGGCAGAGGATGGGTACGCAGGAGCTGTTGCGGCGCAGCGTGCCCACTGGTCTGTATGCACAGGCAGCTGAAATGGTGGCTTTGTAGAGCAGACAGCCGGAGAAAGGGAAGCAAAATGGGAGCTGACAAATATTCTCGTTATGAAACTGGGATGGATGAATGATTTATGGGGGCACTTGCCTTTTTTTTTTTCTTTTTCATTTTATTTTGAGCGGGAGGAGTCGGTTGGCAATGTGTGGTGCTAGCTGCGAATGGCTTTGTTTTGAGATGAGGCTGCGCTGGGTCATGCCTCCAGAAACGGTATCTACAGAATAACAATACAGTAAAACACTTCTCAGCATTGCTTAGGTTTTATAGACTATCTTCAGGAAGAAAAAGTTTTCCTTATTTTTTTTTCTTCAAAGCCCAAGGCCTAAATTCTCCCAGCGGACTCTAGATTTCCAGAATGCGGTGGCTGTACGAGAGGTCCTAGGCTGCGAAGGATCATTATTAACCTGTCTCCGTTCTCCTCAGGAATTTCCATTCCTGGGTTTGCAATATTGCCCATCTTTCCCAGAGCACTGAGCAACTCCGTTAATCGGCCGTTCTGTGGAGGAGCTGCTCTGCCAGGTGATTTCATGTTGCTTGTTAGTTCTGGCTTTCCCTTTTTTTTTTCCCCAAACGGGTCTGTCCATGCTATCCTTTAACGTGCAGAGCAGCGCTGTAATGCGGAGGGGGTGAGTTTACAGGGTCGCGTCTGTGTGGTTTTGACAGTCCCGTGGGTGGCCAGGTGTCCTGGGGGACCCCTGCGGCAACTGCCACTCCACAATCAAGTTCTGGCTTTGGGTGTGAGCCACTGGACACCTCTGAGCTGGACCTGTTTCCAGTACCCTTTTATTTTTATTAATTAACCGAGAAGTGTCTTTTATTTTTTCCCCTCAGAAAAAAGTGTCCTTCAGCTTGGTGGCTTCCAGATCCCTGTATTGCTTGCACTACCCACCCTTAAAGTGGCTAGAGAGGAGCCATTACAGCAGAAGGAAGGTGGCTGCTGTTGGCTTGAAAGGCAAGCCGGGCTTGGGTTTGGGTTCCCCCCAGCCTCACCCATGGCAGGCACAAAGATCTCAGAACAAGCCCCAGGACTGACCACGTCCATAAATGTCTTAATACCTTGTTATCTTTGAGCTAATGATTGGGGGTGAGCTCTGACGGGCGAGAGAGGCGAAGAAAGTTTGCTGCAATGCCTCACTGAGCTTTGGTGGGGCTGCTGAGGGCAGGCACCCCCTTGAACATCCTAGGCTGTAGCTCCAAATTGCGTTGGTCAGGCTAGTTGTGAAGAGCGATCTTTTCTCCCAACATCTGTCTGTGCTTCAATCTTTTAATTAGTTCCCTGCTGTTATTGTGGGATGGAAACAAAGAGGTGGGAGAAGTGCGGTGGCCACCAGGAGGGCCGAGAGGACAACGGCTCTTGCCTGCTCCGGCGGACAGCATGCTCCTCGTGGCAAAGCCAGGTTTATTTGGAGGAGTGCAGGCCTTGCATTCCAGAGAAAAATAATTCGTTAATGGCCAGCGAATAATCACTTTACTCCGAAAAGCCTCTCCAGCTGCATTGCACCAACTGTTCTTTTTCAGCCCCTGAATCCTTAATGACAGTAGCAGCTAATATCTCTCTTTCTGTGTTGTTCTAGCTATGATGTTTTCTGAGTTTGTTGAGAAAATAATAGAAGTCATTACAGAGCTACTTGTCACCTTTCGGAGAAGAAAACTTCTCCCTGGTTGAACGGCCAAGTTAGTTATTTGGTGACTGACTCAGACAATAGCGACTTTTCGTAGCTCCTCAGTTATTCATCTGTGCTTAGTGAATCAACTAATTAGCTAGAGGAGTGTTACTTAACTTATAGTCCGTGAATATCAGAAGATGGTGAATAAACCAGTCACAAGCAGTGTAACAACAGCACATATGCATTCTGTTGCACGTAAGCAAAAAACCCAAAATGCAGGGTCTGGAGTGGCAAAGTGAGAAATGTGTATTCATTGTGGGTCTTTTTTTTTAAAAAAAAAAAAACTTTGATTGTCTTTGAAAGCTTACGTGACAATACAGCACAAAATGGTCCTTGGTTTAAAAAAATAATTAGGCGGTCCTTTGGTTAAAGAAATGATATTGAGGAGCATTGAGCTAGACGATGAAGGGCAATGAGAATGGAAGATGCAGAAAACTAAGTGAAACGTGAGGTATTTTTGCGTGTGTATGATATGCATCTTTCTGGTTGTGGGTGACAGATCGCTTGCCATAGAGCTGGATCCACACAGGGCCACTGCAAAGCAAACAGGAAGGGCAACGCGTTGTTTTTTAATCAGGATTTTCCTAACCGAGCAGTCAGGCATCACTGTCTGAATAGTAGATGCCCTCATCTCCGGCCTTGGTGATGAGGCTGGAGATCGGGAGGCAGCTCTTGGCCAGGAGGTCTGATGCGCAGAAAGATGGGGGAAGAGGACTGCTCGCGCAGTTGAGCCTTGCTCTCCAGGCTGTGTGATGCTGAGAAGATGCCAGAAGGAAGTAGGAATGTATGTACAGATACATGTTATTGTACGTTTTTTCCCCAAAAAACCATTGTGTACTTCCCAGGAAGGAAAATGAGAAGGATCATTCCTGGTTTGGAAGAATTTTGTCTGTGTTACTGTCTTGGGCAGCTTGTCTTTGGGGTCCTCAGAGACAGTTGTTGCAGGTGCCAAGCCCGGTGGACCCACTATGTAACATGCCTGGCCTGGAGAGAGAGTTTTCCACAAGCCCCATGGGAGAGCAGTTGGATCAGAGGGCTTCACGCAGAAGATCAGTGGAAGCATGAGTCTGCAGCCCTGGAGGGTCTCCTGGTGTGACAGCAAAGGGTCCCTTTGGCACAGGGTACGCTCTACCAGAGACAGCATGTAGTGTGTAAATACAAATAAATGCGTATGCACCCAGGCACACACACGCGAACTTGCACGAGCGTGTCTCAGAAGAAGGAGCACAGGGAAGAGCCTTGGTGTTGTAGTCACGACGTGCTGTTAATTCATCTCTGGTCTCTGAGGGCTGGATGGAGTTACCTCTTGGCGTTTCACTGCAGGAGGACCTACGTGTGGTTAGGGTGGATTCACAAGGCTTCCGTGATGGAAGAAACTGGGCTCCGCGTTACGGCCCTTCTGCATTGTGCGTGCAGGGTACGTGAAAGGGGAGTGCTGAACTCGGTATCTCACGTCTCCCCCCACCGTTATACCTAATTGGCTGTTCAGTGTGCGGAAGACTTCTTGGCCAAGCTCCAGTTGTGCTGGAGCCGAAGCAGCGTTGGTAGGTGGAAGAAAGCGGTTGCGAGGAGCTACATTTCCCCACTCATTGAGGGAATGCATCTGCCTTTGGTTTTGGTTTGCCATTTAGGCCCTTGTGTGATATTTTGGTTTTTTTGAATGCTCAGGTAGCAGCCGTAGGTCTCTCCCCATATGTGTTTAGCCATTAAACTCTCACTTAGAATTAGAACCCTCACTTGTCTTCTAGGATACATTCTGGCTGTCACCATAGCTTTCTGCCTTCTAAAAGGGGTTATTAAATGGATGGGGCTAGCCCTGGATGCCACCAGATGCTACAGAGACGAAAGTGAAAGCAGCGTATGGCTGCGTGCCATGGATCCCCACATTCATAGCATGCGACCACAGAGCTGTGCTTTGACCGTCCCGGAGGGACCTAGTACAGCGTCCCGCCTGAAACGGTTACGTCAAAAGAAGAGATGGATGCAGTTGATCACGAACAGGCTCCAGACACCTTAGATTTGCTTTGGTTACTGGAGAGGCTGGTCAACACTCTTGCTTCCTGTTTGCTTTCTAGTGGAACTGAAGAGCTCTTTGCTTTGAAGCATAAAGGCCCAATATTTTGGGACCTGGTGCTTCTGAAACTGCTTTTCTTGAGAAGAGGTGCCACTGCATTTCCAAGGAGCTGAGGTTCTCAAGCTAGCAGCCTTTTATTTTTAAAAAGGAAGGAGGTGTTTTTATTTGAGTTTCCTGTTTTGAACTCTTTGGTTAAAGGGTACGAAGTGGTCAGAGGTGGGAGAGTTATCATTGAGGTCAGAGTTGTCTCTTTGTGTTTTCATATTTGTATACATAGTGCACATATATGAATTATTTTCATATTTATGTTATGTGTTTTGATTTGTGCATTTTTTTTTCCAGTTTTATTTGAGGCTGCTACTTTAAGGAAGCCCAAATAAGCTTTCCTGTCAGGAATGGTTTAGATATAGCTGGTCTTGCCCGGGGCAGAGGGATGGGTTAAGTGACTTCTCAAGGTCCTTTTCAGGACCTTTTCTGTGGTTCTAGGCAGTTACTCAGCAGAAGAAATTCGCAGTAGCTTGTGCTGGTTATGCTGGTAGGGTTTTGCTGTAGCATTTAACATGGATATTTGTTCAAAAAGGAAATAATAGCTAATTGTAGCATAGTTACTGCTGCTGCATTGGACAAATGTTTGGTAAAATTAAAGAGGAAAACAACTGATGTTACGTTTTTAGACTAGCATCATGATATGGCTATGATTAATTTTTCCAGGAGCTTTGTGGTTTTTATATCTGCTTAAGTGTATTAACATTTTAAAAGGTCAAAGGTAAGCTTTAAAATGGATGCCAAATTAAGATGGATGGGAGGAAAATGACATTTACTTCTTGTTACTGCGCATTGTTTGAATTTGACCAAAGGCAAAAACAAAACAAAGAACAACCCTCCCCCCCATACAGACACGCACGCATGCATGCGTTTGTGCATGCACAGGCGGACAGACAGACACCTGCCTTCCCTGGTCCAGTAAAACCTTATTCATCTCGGTAAATCATCATCCTAACAAAATCAGTAGTCCGATGTCTTCATTTCCAGACAGCTTAAGTATCCGTTTGCAAAGTATCGCATTTGACTAGTGTGAGTGGACTCTGTAAATAAAAGTAGCTAAAATATTTATATTAGGAAAACATGGCTAATGGGAACCATAACCACGTTATCATTTCCTGCCCTTGCTGGGTTTCAGATGATGATTTCATCAGGGAAGGGACTGTACCCTCATCCCTGTTCATGCGGTTCCTGGCACACCGAGTCTTTCTGAGAACAGGAAATAAAATACAGTGGGAATGATGCCTTCGCTTCCGGTGGGAATGGTGGCCAGTCTGAGCTGAAGGCAAGGCTTTAGAGGAGCCACTTGGTGCACAACAACTTTGGGTCTTGGAGAAAGCAGCATAGCTCAAGGGAGGGATTGAATCTGTTTTATGTCCGTCATCCTCTCTTAGCCTGAAACGATGATGGAGACCTAGGCTGGTGATGCACCCCGTGCCTCGGGAACCCCAGCCGTTTTCTCCTTCGAGGGACCCAGAGCCTGTGTTTGTGAAAGCTGTTTCACAAGGCAGATTCGCTCCCATCGCTTTATGGCACTTACTCATGCAAGGTTGTGAGTTTTTTTAAAAAAGGAGAAAACTCTTAAAATTTCTTCAAATCCTTCTTCCCGCTGGTGGCTGGTGGTTCATCAGCGAGGATTCAGGCTGCCTGCTGCATCAGCCTCCGGCTTCCTCAGCCCTGTGCCCTACCACGAAACACATCCCAACCCCGTGCGGACCACAGGAGCTCTGCCGCCCTAGGAAGAGCCACACTGCGCTAGAGGCTGTTCTGACTTTAGGTCATTGTTGGGTTTTTTCCACAGACAATTGCAAAATGTTACAGCGGCAGAAGATTCAAGGCGGTCACTTCACCCAGGCCTGGGTGCTCGGTGCGGGGGTACCCAATTTCCCAGGTCCATGGGCAGTTTCGGCCTCCTCCTTGAGGCATGCGCGCGCCTCCCTCCCACCTGGAACCCGACTGCGGTGTGCCCTGCAGCGCTGACACGGGAAGGCGTTCCCACGCAGGCCGCCGAACCCTCTCTCGCAGGGACAGAGGCAGCGCTGCCTCTCGGAGAGGAGTGTGCATCTTGCAGTGCCCGGGGTTCCGTGGGCACGTGTTCCCTGAGGCTTCGCTAGCCATTTCCTTCTGCAGCCTAATCGCCGTGGATTTAGTCATTTTATTCTTGTTGGCTTTTTAATTTTTTCACTAACTTTCCTGAGATCAGAACTATCGCTTCCCAAAACCAGGGGCCAAACACCAGGTCTCGTTAGCTGCCAGTTCAAAATGGCATGGACGTAACTGGGATGAAGTTTTGGCCCGGTATCAGTGAGGTTACCTAGATGTGTCGGCCGTGGCTGGGCCGCCGCTAACCGAGAAAAGGCAGTGCTTTCGTAGCCGTGCCTACCTGGCATGCTTTGGTGGGCAGCGTGCCAGCCCCGCACCCCAGGGGGGAGCGGGAAGATCCCCCGCCATGGGCTGCCCGGAGTGGAGAACCACTGCGGGAAAGCCACGGGCTGGCGGTGGCTTCCTCAAGGGAGAAAGCTGCAGTGCTCAACCCTGCCCCTGCACGGAGGCCCAGGATGCGTTTGAGGTTAGGATAAGGGCTGGTCAGATCCTTTCTTCCCTCACCCAAGAAGCAGTAAGCTCTCCCAAGCATCGCTTTCCGGGGGCTGAAAATGTTTGTCTGACAAAAAAAGCAGGGAAAAATGTCAAATGCTCAAACGCTTTGTTCCAGTGTGAAAATTTATTTTTCATTTCAAACTAAATGGATTCTTTCAAGGCTTCGCTGCCTTCTGAGTGAAACAAACAAAACAGTTGGGGTTTTTTTTTTCATGTTACCAAAAAAGAAAAAATAGTTCTTAAATTGCTCAACCCAAACATTTCTTTTTTTTTTTTTTCTTCTCCCAGCCTGGCCACCATAGCAAACAATTCCATTATTTGCATAGCTCTAATTGCAGTGATTAAACAAACACAGCGAACGCCGACCCTTCACAGAGCCTCATCGCAACCCCGCTGCCAACTTGGTCTGTATTTTGTCAGCAGAGAGGGAGATCGGAGCGGCTTTGTGCCGGAGTGAAAAGAAATTATCGACTTTCCCCCCCCCACCGCCGCCCCACCTCGGCCTCCCAAAAGTGATACCCTGTCAGTTTAGAGCAAGAATAATTTTACCCATTCTCTTGCTAGCAGGCTGAGGGATATCACCATATTGCGAACCTGGTACAGTTTAAACAGCGTTTGGATTTTGAATATCTTGTTCACATGTTACTCTTAAGCTGCAACCTCTGGTGCTGTTAGTAGAATGATGTGTGTAGGCTTGATATTCTGTGAGCCGTACTGATATTAACATAAAGGATTGAGAAGCAAACATCTACAGCTTTATTTTTCAGTTGTGAATATGGCAAGTGCCTGAAGACAGGCTTAAGGAAAATTCTGTCTGGCTGCAGTTCCATCGAATAGGAGCAAACAAATTTTTTGACATTTTTTAATGACATTTATTTATAGCAGGTAGCACACAGGCGGCTGCTATTTCTCAGTGTGCTGGAAGAATGTTCTCCAGATGGTGCTTACTGTTTATGCTTTTATTCACTTCGCCTGAACACAGCAGCACTCTACACAAAACATGGAAAATTGGAAAATAAAAACAATTATGTTTTTACAAAGTGCCGTGTGATTTGCTGAAACGTCTTAGTCGCCTGATGAACGATGCTTGGGGGCCGCGGGGGCATCACGGCTGTCACAGAAGCCCTGTGTCCCCAAACAGGCAACAGGCATGGCCCCAGATTGCGAGGGCCTCGCCCTTCCCTCCCCAAAAGGTGGGTTTGAGCACGGCTGCTAATCCCACCCTCGTGTCTGTGCCTCTTCTGCCTCCCTTTTCCCCCAGAGGGGTTTGAGCGCATCTAGGAAAGGGTTTCCAGTGGCAATATTTTCGTCGGGCTTTCTGTGGCTGTGCAGCCCCAAGGTGGGAGAGATGCGAGACAAAGCGTTTCGTAAGCCTCGCCTGTGCCATCGTTTCCCTTCCACTTCTAATCTCAGTGAAAAATAAAGGATTAAGGCCTTCGGATGCCTCCAGCTCAAAGCAACAGCAAAAGTCGAGACTGGTATGTGGAAGGACCAGCGTGGTCCATGATTTCTGTTGGTTACGCTGATGGAAATACGTATCCAAACGGTGGGCGTGCTCTTGCAGGCTTTTCCTAGGCAGCTTCTGCAGGACTGCTCACATGGAACGTTTTCAGACTGGAAGATTTAAATAAAAGACTCTGGAATCTAAAGAATTTTTTGCATTAAAAATCCTTGGGAAGATTTTGAAAATAATTTTATTCTTTCAATTTAATTTTAAAAAAAAGGAGAACAAAAAAGAGATAATCATTGAAATGGATATCAACAGGGAAAAGAAGTATTTTTTTGTTTTTTGATATATTTTTTATATATATAAAAGAAATAAATATTTCTGGATTCTATTAAAAAAAACAGAACAGGAAAACAACAAACCCAGAGCACTTCAGGACAATTTTTCAAACAGCAAAAACCGTATCGAGTTTAAACTTTTGAATGGGACACAGTTATTATTTCTTTGCAAACATGAGCCTTCAGATTCCTTCAAGATCTAGTTTAAAGCCATCAATACTTTTAGCGAAATTAAATTTCAGGAAATTAATGTACAAACAGTTGTTCAACCGGTTTTAGGGATTTCTTCGCTAAATAGGCAGCGCTGCGCAGCGCTTCGATTTCTCTCCCTTGCCCGCTACCCAAGAGACAGCCCTTTTCCAAGCAGAATTCCTGCCACATCAGCTTCATGCTGTTTATCTTCCGTTGCTCCCTTGGCAGTTATTATTTCTTAATGTGTTAATTGTAGTTCCTGGACCCTCGCATGTGAGCGTGTGTAATGTTCACGCTACTGATGCTGACATGTTCTCCAGTTCGTGGAATCACAGAGAGAAAACCTTACGTATGGTCCGGGCACAGGACATCCAGGAAGAGAAACCAATTACAAGAATTCAAATAGCGTAAAAAGAATAAAGTGGGTAATTGGAGAGAGTAGGCATTGGGTTGGGCTTTCTTTTTTGCTTATTCGGTTATGATTCCTTCTGCAGCTCTTGCTTTGTGTGATATATATATTTTTTAATTGAAACTTGAATTATGTCACTTGCTTTCCACCTTTTAGCAGTATTTCACAGTAAATTCATTCCTAATAGCAAGTAGTCAAGGGTAAGGAATGGCTTTGCTGAGCGATGGGGACTGTTAATTATTAAAGAGAAACCTATGGATTTAAAACAAATTAGACCTCATTAAGCCTAGGTCTGTTTCCACACAGACCAGCTGACATGAAAAAGCCCGTCTTAGAGCATGGAAAATTGCACTTTTTAGCTGACACATCCCTAGCAGAGATGCGCCTCGGCTGGCACAGGGGCATTTGCTCTTTTGGTTTGTATCAGAGATCCCTGGTCTCTGAACTTAATTCAAAACCTGGGGCTTTCTTGCATCTTTGCCATTTTTCTTCCATCTCCACCGTCACACTCGGGCACCCCCGGTGATGCCACCCAAGCCCACATGCAGGTGGGAGTCCCACCTCGCTCCTGGAGCTGGTTGCTGGCCATCAGCAGCTGGAGTCCGCCCAGCTGGGTAAGCCAGGTCCTGAATGATCCCGGTGCTAAGCCCAGGTGAAAAGATTGGCCGCCCCAGGTCTAGCAAAAGGGGAAACACAGGGCAACTCTCTTCCTCTTCCTTTCTGTTGGAGGGGAGGGAGATCTTTGACCTCTACCGTAGGGGTCTTGCCATGGCCAGGCTGACAAACTGTGTAGGATAGATCTACTTATTCTCATTTACAGAGGCAAGAGGGGTTTTTTTTTTGATTGTTTGGGTTTATTTTGTTATCCGGACTTGGCTGTGACTCTTACATTGTTTGTACTTTGAGGTTTTCTCTGGGACTTTACAGAAAATCCAAAGGGCTGAAGTGATTGTTGGAGACCATACGCTCAAAACTATGTGACCTGCGGCATGTTTTAACCTGCTTTTCTGAAATTTTTTGGAGGCGATGGCTGAGTGTGTCCACAGGAGAATCCTAATAAGGAGAGTGAAAGGTGGACTATAATGAGCATTTTAATTGTACGTTTGCAAGCATGCCATGTATGAGCTTTGTCGTCTTGCTGAGACATCCCCCAGATCTTCTCTGGCGTTACAGGCGGTGACACACTCGTATCGGGAGAAGAAACGCCCATTCTGCTGGCTAGAAATCAGCAATAACATTTTGACATCTGTGCAACAGTTTAAAATGAATTATTCAGCACATAGATCATGCTATTTGAGCAGCCAGCACATCTCTTCCCATTTACTACTGTCAGTCCGTGGTGGAGATAGCATTGATGCCAGTGGGAACGGAGCACATGGACTGGGAGTAGGTTTTGGCCCACAGCCTGGAACAGCATTTGACAGCACCCCTGCAGAATAGGATAGAAATAATCTGCTTGGCCACCAGCAAAAGACTGAAAGACAACGCCAGTCTGTTTCTTCCCTTAGAGTATTTTAAACAGGTGTGGAAAAAAGACCTTAAGAATTAAAGAAATCATTGATTGTTTGACTGTTTAAGTTCTGCCGTAAAGAGTGAAACTTGTATCTTAGTTTTGATGAACTCATTGTATTGCATATGACTCTCCAGAAGCCCTGAGCATCTATTGCCTGCTGGGAGTAGACCCAGAGCACAAGCCGGCAGCAGGTCTGGGCCAGTCTCTAGCTTCTGCCAAGTCAGAGGGTTAAAGGGAAGCAGGCGCTAATTCCTATGAGCAGAGAAAACTCACGAGAGTCACGATACAAGCAGCATCCGATTTGGAAAAACGAGCTGAACTGCTGTAAGAACACGCTTTGGGGAACCACAGATGGTT
The DNA here is from genome assembly GCA_013398225.1 of Steatornis caripensis. Lineage (NCBI taxonomy): Eukaryota > Metazoa > Chordata > Aves > Caprimulgiformes > Steatornithidae > Steatornis > Steatornis caripensis. The sequence goes on along the minus strand of VZSC01016549.1, from coordinate 52,619 downwards.
GAACCGGGAGGAAAAACAGATCAGCCAAACGACTGCAAAAAACAGGTTTGCTCAAGGCAAGCGTTCAGGAGAGAAGGTGGACATTTATCTTCTATTTAGCTTCCTAATTCAGCAAGGTCATCTGAATTAAAGCAGTGTATGTGCAGCGAGAGCCTAACATCTGTTATTTCACAGGACGCCTGTTCCCTGTAGCTGGATTTGAAATATAAATGCAGAACACAGCATGGAAATGTTCTGTGCTATGCATTATTGTCCTTTCCTCCCCTTCCTTTCAGGACTATGTTGCAGCTGTCCACTGCTGCTTATCCAGGGGGCAAAAATTTGGGAGCACTCTGATAGCATTGCAGTGTGGAGCAATGATGGCACCTGCCCATCATTGTCCGTGTTTTGCAGGTGGCTAACTAAAAATCCATCCTGCCCCAATGTCTACCTGCTCTTCCATTTATATGTAACAAATAAAACCCTGTGGTGGGAGTAGCCCAGTGCCGTACTTGGAAAGGCAAGACGTATTATCCAGGTAACTGTAAAACAAATGGCTAGTATGNCAAGCCGGCAGCAGGTCTGGGCCAGTCTCTAGCTTCTGCCAAGTCAGAGGGTTAAAGGGAAGCAGGCGCTAATTCCTATGAGCAGAGAAAACTCACGAGAGTCACGATACAAGCAGCATCCGATTTGGAAAAACGAGCTGAACTGCTGTAAGAACACGCTTTGGGGAACCACAGATGGTTGAACCGGGAGGAAAAACAGATCAGCCAAACGACTGCAAAAAACAGGTTTGCTCAAGGCAAGCGTTCAGGAGAGAAGGTGGACATTTATCTTCTATTTAGCTTCCTAATTCAGCAAGGTCATCTGAATTAAAGCAGTGTATGTGCAGCGAGAGCCTAACATCTGTTATTTCACAGGACGCCTGTTCCCTGTAGCTGGATTTGAAATATAAATGCAGAACACAGCATGGAAATGTTCTGTGCTATGCATTATTGTCCTTTCCTCCCCTTCCTTTCAGGACTATGTTGCAGCTGTCCACTGCTGCTTATCCAGGGGGCAAAAATTTGGGAGCACTCTGATAGCATTGCAGTGTGGAGCAATGATGGCACCTGCCCATCATTGTCCGTGTTTTGCAGGTGGCTAACTAAAAATCCATCCTGCCCCAATGTCTACCTGCTCTTCCATTTATATGTAACAAATAAAACCCTGTGGTGGGAGTAGCCCAGTGCCGTACTTGGAAAGGCAAGACGTGTTATCCAGGTAACTGTAAAACAAATGGCTAGTATGCATTAAAGTTCTTGTGCAGGAAAGCATATCTCTTGAGAAAAGACATTTAAGCACATAACGGAAGTTAAGCAAATCCTTATGTCCCACTGAAGTAGGTAGTATTTAAGCATGTAGTTAAACTGTACATGCAGTAAGGGCGTATACTCTGACAGTAACACTATAGCTGTAAGATTTTTGAACCCGCGTGTGTGTATGGCTTTATTTTCAGAGTCCCCGAGAGCTTTGCAATGAGCCAAAAGAAGTGAAATCATGATAAATACCATGCAGCTCTGGATACTCAGGTGTGGTTCTTCAGCGGAGGTGGGACCTGGCTTCCTCAGCCGGTCCTTGACAAGAGCAGTTCTGCAGCTGCTGCTGCTGCAGCTGGGTCTGAGCTGGAGTTTGCATCCACAGTCACTGTGCCATCGGCACCACCCGGGTTGGGGTACGTGTGTGTGGCTTTTTCGGACTAACTCAAAGTCTGTTCTAGCTTTTGTAGGGCGGCTGTCGCCGAAGTGTCTGAACCTTCCCACCGGCTTTGATCCGCTCACTGTCACTGCGCTCCCCTGGGGCGGGAGGATATTATCGCCCTTGGGCGGGGAGTAAGAAGAGGCAGAGAGACATGTCAAGCCCAATTTTAAAAGTTGCTTTTATGTCCGCATATGCAGAGACACCTCGTGGGGTGGACTTCCGAACCCCCTGTCTGCGTAGTTCGGACCCCGTCTGCCATTACAAACCTGGCTCAGAGGGGCCCGTGAGCAGGGACACAGCGTGCATCTCCCCGATCGCAGAGCAGGGGATTGTACCTTGCTGGTGTAGGTGTGGGTTGGCGAGGGGGGCGGGAGGTGGGGGGCTGTGCAGGAGTCCAGAAAAACAGAGAGGAGGGTAAATAGCCAAAGCAATGTATGTATGAGGGTGAAGAAGGCTACCTGGTTTTATTGCTGCTCGCTTGGAAGGACGTGTGTAGCTTGTGAGCATCCATTAATTAGTGATGCAGTTGCTCTGTGCTGATATCAATAAAACCTTAATAGTACACGATACCGGCCTGCGATTGCTTCCTTTTTTCCACATCCCCTTGTGAGGATGCGTGTGTGTCGGTGCAGCTGTGCACCGTCTACAGTGTGCACAGTAAGCACTGTGGCTGCTTACATAAGAAAGGGACGACAAAATCGTTTAGCAGCTAGGTACCTCCCATGTGATTTTTCCAAGCGTTTATGGAAGGATCTTTGATACGCAGCACTCTCTCACGTGCACAAAATAACCGACGTTGTTTTTCTTCCTTTTGCTGAGGCATGTTAATTCTTAAAATGGCTCCTGAGCAGGCATTCCTAGGTACGTGTAGCGACTGCAGCCCGATGGGTTAGCAACAACAACAACAACAACAAAAAAGGCCCTCCTTCGTTTCCTTTATATGCACATTGTGCAGCTTTTCAAACAGTGCATCAAACACCGCCGGCTGGAAATTTCCAGGCCCATTTCCTGCCTGGTGCATGCTCATAAAGCAAGGTTGTCTGTACGGTCCGTAGCTGCAGTACTGCAGAAAGTCAATAAAGAGCTGACCACCTCACCTCTATCAAAAGCAGTTGAGAAGCTCTGCCTCATCTGCCTTATTAAAACCACACTTGACTCCCACAGAGAAACCTAGCTGGGAACCTTGAAGAGGAGGGATAAAAAAGGAGGCTGCAATTGCAGTGAGTATTCTACAGCTATGTCTTGCAGTAAGGTTAAAGAGTGCTTATTGTAAAATAAACCAAAAAGGCAGCTTCGTTAAAACAAGGAAAATGCCTGCATTTAATGCAATGAACTTCTGACTCTCCCACGTACAGTGCAGCACAGAGATAAGATGATTAGTTATTGCAGCAATGAGAAGATTTAAATAGCTCCCTAATGGGTTTGTATTTTGAATTTAACTATGTATATGCCTATATATGTGCATGGGTGTATACACTTAATCTTTGCAAGAAAAGGTATGATGTAGAAATAGGTGCAAGAGGTGGACTTTATACTGCAAAATGTATTTTTGAACGTGTTTGAAAGGATCCTGGTTTTTTTCTTTCCCTTATATAAAAGTAATTGATTGAATGTTTGCCAAGCTTTTGTAGTATCCATCAGGAATCCCCACCCCCACCTTCCCCAGGCCTGCTAGCCTTTTCTCACCTTAAAATGAGAAAAGAAAGAACTTTAACTGAACTATCATTGCTTTAGCTTAATATCGTAAGATTTCAGAGATTGAATTTTCTGATAGTAATGAAATGAACCCTGAGTTGTGCCATGAATTTGATTGCAGTTAATTTGATTTTTGAGATGCTCAACAAAGCTAGCCCATTAGCTTTAACCTCACATACTTTGGATTTGTACAAAGTGGTATTTTTATATGTATATGTGTGTGTGTATAGATAATATGAAAATCTCTCTCTGGTAATTCAGTAGTTTGTAACAATTACTGTCAGTGAGTAGTTACTAACTATAGCACTGTAGGAAGTGGTACCCGGTGTGTTGCTGACCAGTAATGCCACTGTGGTTATTGCTTTGGTGGTACAGGGTTAGTTTTCCTTTTCACAAGGGAAAGTACAGCTGAGCGTCTCAGCCAGGAGACACATGCAAACTGCGTCCTGCAGCTTTTTCCACCTCTCATTGATCTTAATGAGACTAGTCATGAATAGGAGCGATCCTTGTCATAAAGGATTTTTTTGGCTGAAACTCACAATTTCTGTCTATTTGATTTGCCTCTGCAGGCTTCAGAGGGAAGCGCTCCTCTTGGTAGTATTTGCCGAGAGGAAACAACCGTGGCGTGAGGCATCCCCCGAGGTGGTCCCAACGTCTGGCATTTTCCCTCTATGCGGTTTGTTCTTGATCGGCAGTTAGTAAGATGGTGGAAGGCGGCCTTTTATATAGATATATACATATATATATATAAATGAAACCAGCTTCAGATAAGAAAGTGTTTGGTGATGTCAGAAAACCGATGGCACAAGGGTACAGATAACTGGGAATAGTGTTAAGGAGTTGATCGGGGGGTGGGGGTGGGGGGCGGAAACAGGAGGTGGATTCTGCAGCTGGGAGGAGACTGGTCACTATGGGAAAAGAAATAGGGAGGATGCGGTTTTCAGAACGGGAGAAGTGAGACCGGGGAGGGAGGAGATGAATGGTGGGGGCACGCAAGGTGAGTGTGATCCTGAAAGTTTTCCAGGCGATGGGCAAAGGCTGAGCTGCAAGGGAGATAAGTGCCGTGAGCTGCTCGTGGGAGGTCCTGTAAGCGGAGGAGTGCAAAATCTCAGCAAAAGTCAGGGTATGTATGACTTAGCGACGTGTGGGAGGGAAAGTGCCCATAGATGGGAAGAGGGTTGGACACATGGCTGGAGGCAAGGCGTTTTGTCTGGATCTGTGCCACTGAAGTACACGTCAGGCACTTACAGAGCCATGAGCCAGGCTGCCTCCCTCCAGCCCCATCATCCCCAGCAAACCTGCCAGAGGGTCATCTCCCGTCCGGGCGCAGAGGGGCCTGGGGCAGCCCTGCTCCTCGCNAGGAGGGATAAAAAAGGAGGCTGCAATTGCAGTGAGTATTCTACAGCTATGTCTTGCAGTAAGGTTAAAGAGTGCTTATTGTAAAATAAACCAAAAAGGCAGCTTCGTTAAAACAAGGAAAATGCCTGCATTTAATGCAATGAACTTCTGACTCTCCCACGTACAGTGCAGCACAGAGATAAGATGATTAGTTATTGCAGCAATGAGAAGATTTAAATAGCTCCCTAATGGGTTTGTATTTTGAATTTAACTATGTATATGCCTATATATGTGCATGGGTGTATACACTTAATCTTTGCAAGAAAAGGTATGATGTAGAAATAGGTGCAAGAGGTGGACTTTATACTGCAAAATGTATTTTTGAACGTGTTTGAAAGGATCCTGGTTTTTTTCTTTCCCTTATATAAAAGTAATTGATTGAATGTTTGCCAAGCTTTTGTAGTATCCATCAGGAATCCCCACCCCCACCTTCCCCAGGCCTGCTAGCCTTTTCTCACCTTAAAATGAGAAAAGAAAGAACTTTAACTGAACTATCATTGCTTTAGCTTAATATCGTAAGATTTCAGAGATTGAATTTTCTGATAGTAATGAAATGAACCCTGAGTTGTGCCATGAATTTGATTGCAGTTAATTTGATTTTTGAGATGCTCAACAAAGCTAGCCCATTAGCTTTAACCTCACATACTTTGGATTTGTACAAAGTGGTATTTTTATATGTATATGTGTGTGTGTATAGATAATATGAAAATCTCTCTCTGGTAATTCAGTAGTTTGTAACAATTACTGTCAGTGAGTAGTTACTAACTATAGCACTGTAGGAAGTGGTACCCGGTGTGTTGCTGACCAGTAATGCCACTGTGGTTATTGCTTTGGTGGTACAGGGTTAGTTTTCCTTTTCACAAGGGAAAGTACAGCTGAGCGTCTCAGCCAGGAGACACATGCAAACTGCGTCCTGCAGCTTTTTCCACCTCTCATTGATCTTAATGAGACTAGTCATGAATAGGAGCGATCCTTGTCATAAAGGATTTTTTTGGCTGAAACTCACAATTTCTGTCTATTTGATTTGCCTCTGCAGGCTTCAGAGGGAAGCGCTCCTCTTGGTAGTATTTGCCGAGAGGAAACAACCGTGGCGTGAGGCATCCCCCGAGGTGGTCCCAACGTCTGGCATTTTCCCTCTATGCGGTTTGTTCTTGATCGGCAGTTAGTAAGATGGTGGAAGGCGGCCTTTTATATAGATATATACATATATATATATAAATGAAACCAGCTTCAGATAAGAAAGTGTTTGGTGATGTCAGAAAACCGATGGCACAAGGGTACAGATAACTGGGAATAGTGTTAAGGAGTTGATCGGGGGGTGGGGGTGGGGGGCGGAAACAGGAGGTGGATTCTGCAGCTGGGAGGAGACTGGTCACTATGGGAAAAGAAATAGGGAGGATGCGGTTTTCAGAACGGGAGAAGTGAGACCGGGGAGGGAGGAGATGAATGGTGGGGGCACGCAAGGTGAGTGTGATCCTGAAAGTTTTCCAGGCGATGGGCAAAGGCTGAGCTGCAAGGGAGATAAGTGCCGTGAGCTGCTCGTGGGAGGTCCTGTAAGCGGAGGAGTGCAAAATCTCAGCAAAAGTCAGGGTATGTATGACTTAGCGACGTGTGGGAGGGAAAGTGCCCATAGATGGGAAGAGGGTTGGACACATGGCTGGAGGCAAGGCGTTTTGTCTGGATCTGTGCCACTGAAGTACACGTCAGGCACTTACAGAGCCATGAGCCAGGCTGCCTCCCTCCAGCCCCATCATCCCCAGCAAACCTGCCAGAGGGTCATCTCCCGTCCGGGCGCAGAGGGGCCTGGGGCAGCCCTGCTCCTCGCTTGGGTGCTTCTGCCTGTGTCCCGCGGAGGGCTCCTGGCAGGCACGGCGGCTGCCTGTGGGATCGAGACCAGTGCGCGCGCCCATCCCCTCCTGTCTGCCTGAAGCATTCACGTGTCTAGCCCGGGGTAGAGCTGGGCACTCGGTCCACGTGTCTCCCTTCCTTACTACAGGGCAAGGAGAGGTTTTGTTGTTCCTAACTTAATATTTTATAGGATTTGGGTTGTTCTTTTAATTCTTCTCGTTCCTTCATGCTGGTTTTGGTGACCCAGTCTGAAGGCAAGGTGCCCAGTTATTTTGGCAGGAATTACGCAAACTCATTGAGCAGCAGAGGAAGGGGGAAAAACCATTAAAGAGAAAGCACTGACAACCTCACCAGAGAGTCCCACAGTGCCAAATTTAGCACTAAAAATCAAAGGAGGGGACAGAAACCCCGTCTCTCTTCAGGGGGTGCTGAAACACGGCGCCCTGGAAATGCAAAGGCAACACAGACCATTAAAACCCTCTCCTGGCAAGGGGCTGCCCTCTGATGCCGGCCGTTTTGCCCCACGGCGGGTGGTGCTTCCTCTTCTGTGGGAATCTGTATCCGTAGGCTCCTTGCTGCCAGCCTGCACCCAGCGCAGCGGAGACATGAGGCGAGCTGCCTTAGCCAGGTCTGCCTCCACGTGCTCCCCAGGGAGATGTGCTTTTCCCCACAGCCAAGGCTGAGCGTGGCACGAATCCTCGCCGAAAAGGATGATACAGCTTCCGTACTGCCACAAAATTAGACTAACATGAAGCTAGACTAATTCAGAGGCAGCGTGTCTTGACGTTTCTCGGCCAATTCTAGCTAGAAAGGAAACAATTTTACACATCAGCAATTTTTTATGATTAATAATATTATCCTGCCTTAATTGAAAAATGGGCTGGTGCCCTTAAGAAAAAATTAGGCTGCAGGAATTACTATCTAACCTCTTTATGACGGATGCGTATTTTTACATGCTGCATATTACTGTCAGTGCTTTTAGAAGTAACAGTGCCGTGTATTGTAATAAAAAATTGTACCGTGTTGTTTGTAGTTGCGTGGCACCATTCTGTCTGGCTGACTTGGCTTTAAGAGCTTGAACGCTTGGGAAGAAGCAGCGTGAGGATGCCGAAATCCTTTTAAAGGGAATTTATGTACAAACAGGAGGATGATGTGTAGGCTCCAAGCTCCGCTATCAGTTGTTATTGCTGAGAGATATTTGCGGGGAGTCAATGCCAGACGGAGCATTAGCGATTGCCGGCCTCAGTGCCTTCGTGGGAAGCCGGTTATGAAGTCGACGAGGGCTCTTGTTTGTGGGATTTTTAAACACCAGTGAATCATTTTACGTAGTAAGGCAGTTGTTGTTGGGGTGAGTTTGTGCAAAGGTCTTTGTGAACCACTTTCTCTACCCAAACAAAGCTTGAGAAGGAGAGAGAGATGATGCGGAAGGACGGTGAGATTTGTTATGCCCTGCGGAGAGCTGGCGGCTGGGCTCTGCCGAGGTTTTCCAGGCGGCGCACAGGAGTGGGGCGGGGGTTGTCGCCTGCCTCTGCCCGTCCACCTGCGACCGCGGGCAGTCCCGGAGACGGAGCAAGTCATGGCTTCAAGGCACCGCGGTCTTTTCGCCTGCCTGGCCCTGGGTCTTTGTCTCGTGTGAAGCAGCTGTCCTGGCATCGTCCTGCTCCGGCAGGGTCCTTGGAGGACCGTTGCTTCAGCAGCAGGCAGCGAGGGTGCCTCCAGTTCAAAGTGAAGCCATGTACATGTGAGGGGTGTGAATGTGACCATGTTAAGGTACAAACATCTTGTTCCCCCCAACCTAGAGCTCTACAATGCCCTCATCAACTTAAATATTGCTACCCCAAACGTTTGAACATTGTGAGTCAAATCTCCCTGGAAACGTGCATTGAAAAATAGATGCCTGTGGATTCACTGGTGCTTTCCTGTGTTCTCGGCCAGCGGGGTGCAAGGACCGTCCCCTTTTCCTTCCCGGGAGAGATGCGATGGGTACAGAGGAAGAGGGCTGCAGGAGCCGAGCCTTTAGGGGAAAGACAGCGAGAGGGTCCCGACGAGGAAAAAAACGCTCTGGTGGTGCCATCCTCCTCAGAGGGCAAACTGCCCTTGGCTTGGGGCTGGAGAGGGAGGAGGAAGGTCTGGGGAAGGAGGCAGGAGCGTCCCCAGATGAGCGGGACAAGCCGGCTCTGCAGGGGCGCGTGGGAGCACGGTGGGGGCAGCAGGGACGAGGCTGTCCTTCCCCGCGCCTTCTTGGCCATGGCCCTTTGATCTGCACCCACGCAGAGAGGACCCCAGGATCCTCCCCAGCCCTGCTGTGGAGGGGTGGCGGGTGGGCCGTCCGCTGCTGGCAGGGGCTGCTGGCCTTTTCCTACTGCTGTGCCGCATCCGTCATCCACCGCTGCTGCCAGCGTAGGCTGGCCCTGGTGCACCCTCACACCCATTCTCCAGCGTCTCTAAATTTGTAGCAAAGGTCTTTTTAGCTACATCTTCCTTTGTATTTCAGCCAGGGTCCCTATTAAAGCAGACAATGAGGAAGTGTGCATTAAAATGCTTCCTTCCATCCCTCTGTCCT
>VZSC01016549.1:25769-43253 GCA_013398225.1 Steatornis caripensis | reverse complement strand
CCCCCCCCCCCCCCCCCCCCGCCCCATCCTCCTCATCCCTGGAGGAAACGCTCATCTCTGCCAAGATCCTGCCTCGCAAAAGTAAACAATATGAAATTACAATAAAATATTTTGATTTGCTGGGCCTGACATTCAGGAGCTGCGCAACAGAGACTTATAAAAAGGATCTTCTATAGATAGCCAGTGTGAGAAAAAAAAAAATCTCTCGTTTCGGGCATGTTTCAGATCCAAGCATCAGGGCAGCGTAGATGGAGAACAGGGGGTTTCTTCACCAAACCTGAAGGTTCTTAGGAGGTTTATATTGCAGCATCTGTCAGCAGCTTTCCGCCTGGTATCTGTGGGTGACTGGCCTATTGCACAGTAATGTCAATATTTGGGGCTCTGTGTGTGTGTGTGTGTGTGTGTGTGCTTGTGTGTGTGTGTGCTGTTGCTTGATGCTTTAAGACTAGGTAGTGTACTGAAAACCCTGAGAAGGAAATAGATGAGCTGAAACTTGTTTCCTCCGGGCCTCTTCCAAATAATTCAGAGGAAAGCAAACCTAAATGGAGGTGTAATCCCTGGGAGATGAGCTTCCCTGGGCGCTCGCCGGTTTAGCAGGCTGGGTAATCTGCACTGTCATCAAGATCTGCGGATTAGCTGTAGGGAAGCTAGTTGGCTTTGACATTTCATTAGGGAAGTTTTCCATAGTTTTTCATCCCTGGTCTTGATGCTGTGAAATATGGATGATGTAGCTTCGTTATCCGTACACCTTCTAACATTCGTGCAAGTCGATGCTGGGACTGCAAACATCTCTTATCCGCTGAGGATTTTTTAAATCATTGGTTGTTTATGAAAGACTAACTGGGTCAAAGGCTAATTTTGTAAAGGATCCGCTTTCCCCAGTGCTAACCAATAAATCTTCATCTGGGTAACGTAAGTTACCAAGCTGTTATCTCCCAAAGAAGGGATAAAAGCAAACACTATTTATCCTATAATCTGCAAATATTTTGAGAAGTGAACCACAATATCAATAAAATGGCTTATCATCAAGGTCTTGTAAGAGCTCTAAAGGACATTTATTTAGAAATCAAAATGTTAAATTTAGAGGCAAGAACTGTGCAGATGAGGAGAGAGTACGTACGAGTGACAGCGTTGTAAATTGTCTCGGGGGTTCAAGGGACCGGGGAAGGACACTGTGTCCTGAAGTCACTCCTTCCCGGAGATGTCTCTGCTGATAAGAGCTGGTCGTTGTTCCTGTTGACAATGATCGAGGGGGACAAGGCAAAGGATCACTCTCTGGGCTCCTGTGGCGGCGTGCAGAGATGGGGATGTGGCCTGGTTTATTTATCACGGCTAGACGTGACGCCCTCACTCTTCTGCCTGCCACCGAGGATGGGTGCGTGTCCTTGAAGCTTCTGTTGCCATCTCCATAATCCTCTCACGACCCTTTTCAGATGTCCCCCTGAAGGCTTGCTGCCCCAAGGGCCAGGGGACGCGGGTTGTGCGAGCCGGCTGTGGAGGGACGTGCTGCAGAGGCATGGCTCGCAGGCCAGCCCAGCACCGGTCTGTGCCGTGGAGCAGTGCTGTTGGCCGCCCATGCTGCAGCGCCCATTGGCTTTGCTCTCGGCTCGCCTGGCACTGCAGAGCATGTGAAATGCCTGCTCTGGGAACTTGACTCTCTTGGCCCCCTGAGGTGGCCATCCTGAAGTCTAACCTCAGTGCTATGGGGAAGAAGGGAAGAATGAGCAGGGCAGGACTTTTGAGGATGACCAGGAGGGAAGCATGGCGCAAGGTGTGCGAGGGGGTCAGCACGGGTGCCAGGCTCCACCTTGCAGAGGGATATCCTCGTCCCTCTCTGGCCACGTTGCCTCCTCACTTCCGCCTCTCTCTTCTTCGCTGGTGCCATCTCGCATCCTTTGCTCCTCTGTCAGCCTCCTGCCCCGTGGATGCTGTAGGTGGTGGCATGTGGGCTCTGGTTCCTGAGGTCTGCCTTAGCACCATGCTGTGTACTCCTGTTGCAAAGCCCTGAGTGAAAATCAAGGTATAGTTAAAAAATGATTCACCATGCTCTACTGAGACTGAAAAATATAAATAGAGTTAACGTAAGTGTTGGACTGCATGTTTTAGGGCTTCAGTGATTTATCCATCGGTTGTGTCCATCGTATACTGAAGTTATGCCTTTGTAGGTCTGAAATAACAAATGGTTGAACTGAGCCTCTGCGTACTTCTGCTGGAACTTCTTTTAGCAAGAGAGGAGGGTGCAATTAGCAGAAATGTCCTATGCGAAGGGCTAGGCACCTTGCAACTGCATAGGTCTTGGTCTGGGATAAAGCAGCAGTTCCTGTAGCATGTATTCGAAATGATCTGAAAGATGGAGAAATATTGAGAATGTAAGAGTGCGTGTGTGTGTGCACACGTGGACATACACACACACGCAGTTTCTGTAGAAGGTAAATATCAATTTTGATTATCTGAATATTGATGTAGCAATTTAGAAATAGCTTTCCAAGAGAAGGTGTCTGCAGTGTTATATTTGCCAGCATAATGAAATCAGACAACCTTTCAATCCATAAATCACAGTACAGTATTTGCCATTCCAATTTCTGTGGTTGTACTGAGCACGCAACACTATCCAAAGAATTTTATTAAATCAAAGTAATAAAATTGAAAATCTTTATTGACTCTTCTTTGGCTGTTTAAGGTTCTTTTATATTTTGGCTGTGGAATATATTTTGTTTATTTTTCGGACACCATTTTATTTACTTTAGTTACTTTATTTCTCAGATTGGAGGCCGTCTGTTAAATTGAGGTAACCTTTTATTGTAAAGCTTGGGACGTTCTCCGTGGTGTTTGCAGCTGCAGCTTAACACTTACATTTTCTCATCAGCTTTGCTATTGCGCTGATTTGAGAATTTGAAGCGCAAAGTGGGTCTAAGCAGGCTACAGGAATTTGTGGCTTCAAGGCAATGATAAGACATTTCTTAATGGCTTAGTAAATGACAACATGCGTTTAAAGTTGGTTTTCAGTCATCTCATGTTGTTGCTTAGGAATGGCTTCAGTCTTGTATTTTTTCCTTATAGAAGGCAAAGTGTGAGGGGCTTTGTACGTGGGAGTGACTGCAGACAGCAAGTAGGGTATTTTTCTTCAAGAGCCTTAAACATTGTCCTCAATATATTTTCACTCTGCACAAACTCAGCTCCTGCAATTTTAACTGAGTTTTGCAGATTAAACTGTGGAGGTGCCCTGGGACTCCACTGCTGGCTAGCCACTTCCTTCGGGCCTTCAGTCTAGATCAGACCTTCACACCCAGACTATGGGGAGCCCATGGAGGGCTGGAAAAGAGAGCATGGGTCTGCCCGAGGACACCTGATGCCATGACCAGGCTTTCTGCGGTGTGATCAAGACACCCCAGTTCTTCTCCAGCTTTTAAAGTTACAGAAATAGATCACTTCCTCAGTTGTGGTCAGAGGAATTTTTCATCCAACTTTGGCCACTGTTTTAGAAAGACGGTAGACATCCCTCAATGAGCCTTATTTTTGCAAGCTAAGGGCACTGCACGGCAGCTCTTTATTTGTCACTGTTTTCTGTATCTTCCCTAACAAACTCAGTTTTCCACTCCCTCTACTTCAGATGTTCTCTGCAGTTTCATTCATCTTAGCCCCTGGGTCAGCAGCTCTAGGTTTTTCTCCTTCATTCACCTCTTCATCTTCCCCACAGCAGTCGTATGGTTTTTTTCAGATTTTTTTTTTTTGAATGCCAGAGCTCTCTGTGTCTTGTACCCTACACCTTTTCCGCTTTTCGCAGCAGCACTGTATGTGTCCCCGGAACTGGATCCCCCAGTCTCTCTGATGGTGACAGGTCTCCATGTGCTGCCACTTCCTTCCATTGCAGCTACTCCTGGGAATACATCATGAAGCTTGTCAACGTAGTGGCCCCTCTTGGGAGGATGTGCAAAGGGTGAGATGAATGGTGGTGTTCTGCTAGAAGGCGTTTGGTGACTGCTATCAAGTGGTCCTTTGATCTGGAGACAACCCAGAGGTCCTTGCAGTTCTGCAATACAGATGTCAGGAGCTCTGCATCCTACCCTCCTTCCCTCTCTTTTTGCCCCTTGCTTCAGTTTTTTGGGGCATGCTCCTGGTCTCTTGGTGTCTGAGCTGCTTGCAAAGGTATCATCTGCATTACCGGCGTTGATCCAATACAGCTCTCTGAAGCTGCAGCACCAAAATCCCACCGAGTTGAATGCAGGGCTTCGTGACCTGCGGGACCTAATATTAGGGCTAAATGCATTTTTCCCTAAGGACCAGCAGCAGACTTCAAACGCACTGAGGGGAAAGCCATCATGCCTATGTGCACAAACACCAAGCCAACATTTTATTCCTTCTTATAGCTGTATTTTTAAGGAAAGGGGTTCCAGAGATCTCAGATCATCTGAAAAATGACATGGCAACCTGATCTTGTAAATATGCTGAACAACGCTTGTGGTCAGACACTTGTGCTCACTCATCGTCATGGTGATCCTCTCTGGCATAAAAATAGCCCCTTTTTTCTTTATTTATCCCCAAAATTTACTTTCTAATGGAAACGGTGCCTGTTACATGTTTAAAACAGATTTTCTTCACTGTGCCTGCGGAGGAAGGTAAAGGAAGTGATAAATCTCTGAAAATGGTATGATAAAATAAGTCCTCTCTGACTAACAGGCCAGATACTCAGCCTTTTATTCCTTTGGGGTCTTGATCTGTAGCTGGCCCCGCTGACTGTGAGACGACTTCTGCTGCGGCGGGGCTGGGTGTGCCAGAAGCTGCCCTCTTGCAATCAAATGGGAACCCCAAGGACTGAAGCTGTAGATCACCATATCCGGTCAATAGCTAGTGTGATGTCCGTCAGCAAGGAATAGATTGAGGGAACTGAAAAAACCAAAAAGCAATAATAATAAAAGAAAAACTGGGGAAAAGTCTACCATGTTTGAAAAAACTAAGTAAAAACTTTGAGGCTTTGAGAATTTATGACTTTCCTTTTCTTGCCCTTCAAAATCTGAAGAAAATCCATCATCCTGCCTCCCTGTTTCTGACACGGGAAATATTTTATAGTTAGTTATTTCCTTCTGTTAGCATCCAATCAATATCAGGATCAAACTACAGACTACACGCTCGTCCCTTTCCTCCCCTTGTTGCTGCCGCTTGGAACTGGGGAATAATTAATTGTGGATCACAGTGGTGTGGCTGCTGTAAGCTAATGTTTCCGTCACACCGATACCCTACTGATGGACGGGCAGTTGTTGAGCTTTCAGTCGTGGAGACCATGGGGCACATCGGGGAGGGCACTGAGCATCTCATCCCACTCCACTGCGGCATCAGGCCTCTGCTGGCTGCCATTCAGCAGCGGCAATGACAGCNGAGCCTTATTTTTGCAAGCTAAGGGCACTGCACGGCAGCTCTTTATTTGTCACTGTTTTCTGTATCTTCCCTAACAAACTCAGTTTTCCACTCCCTCTACTTCAGATGTTCTCTGCAGTTTCATTCGTCTTAGCCCCTGGGTCAGCAGCTCTAGGTTTTTCTCCTTCATTCACCTCTTCATCTTCCCCACAGCAGTCGTATGGTTTTTTTCAGATTTTTTTTTTTTGAATGCCAGAGCTCTCTGTGTCTTGTACCCTACACCTTTTCCGCTTTTCGCAGCAGCACTGTATGTGTCCCCGGAACTGGATCCCCCAGTCTCTCTGATGGTGACAGGTCTCCATGTGCTGCCACTTCCTTCCATTGCAGCTACTCCTGGGAATACATCATGAAGCTTGTCAACGTAGTGGCCCCTCTTGGGAGGATGTGCAAAGGGTGAGATGAATGGTGGTGTTCTGCTAGAAGGCGTTTGGTGACTGCTATCAAGTGGTCCTTTGATCTGGAGACAACCCAGAGGTCCTTGCAGTTCTGCAATACAGATGTCAGGAGCTCTGCATCCTACCCTCCTTCCCTCTCTTTTTGCCCCTTGCTTCAGTTTTTTGGGGCATGCTCCTGGTCTCTTGGTGTCTGAGCTGCTTGCAAAGGTATCATCTGCATTACCGGCGTTGATCCAATACAGCTCTCTGAAGCTGCAGCACCAAAATCCCACCGAGTTGAATGCAGGGCTTCGTGACCTGCGGGACCTAATATTAGGGCTAAATGCATTTTTCCCTAAGGACCAGCAGCAGACTTCAAACGCACTGAGGGGAAAGCCATCATGCCTATGTGCACAAACACCAAGCCAACATTTTATTCCTTCTTATAGCTGTATTTTTAAGGAAAGGGGTTCCAGAGATCTCAGATCATCTGAAAAATGACATGGCAACCTGATCTTGTAAATATGCTGAACAACGCTTGTGGTCAGACACTTGTGCTCACTCATCGTCATGGTGATCCTCTCTGGCATAAAAATAGCCCCTTTTTTCTTTATTTATCCCCAAAATTTACTTTCTAATGGAAACGGTGCCTGTTACATGTTTAAAACAGATTTTCTTCACTGTGCCTGTGGAGGAAGGTAAAGGAAGTGATAAATCTCTGAAAATGGTATGATAAAATAAGTCCTCTCTGACTAACAGGCCAGATACTCAGCCTTTTATTCCTTTGGGGTCTTGATCTGTAGCTGGCCCCGCTGACTGTGAGACGACTTCTGCTGCGGCGGGGCTGGGTGTGCCAGAAGCTGCCCTCTTGCAATCAAATGGGAACCCCAAGGACTGAAGCTGTAGATCACCATATCCGGTCAATAGCTAGTGTGATGTCCGTCAGCAAGGAATAGATTGAGGGAACTGAAAAAACCAAAAAGCAATAATAATAAAAGAAAAACTGGGGAAAAGTCTACCATGTTTGAAAAAACTAAGTAAAAACTTTGAGGCTTTGAGAATTTATGACTTTCCTTTTCTTGCCCTTCAAAATCTGAAGAAAATCCATCATCCTGCCTCCCTGTTTCTGACACGGGAAATATTTTATAGTTAGTTATTTCCTTCTGTTAGCATCCAATCAATATCAGGATCAAACTACAGACTACACGCTCGTCCCTTTCCTCCCCTTGTTGCTGCCGCTTGGAACTGGGGAATAATTAATTGTGGATCACAGTGGTGTGGCTGCTGTAAGCTAATGTTTCCGTCACACCGATACCCTACTGATGGACGGGCAGCTGTTGAGCTTTCAGTCGTGGAGACCATGGGGCACATCGGGGAGGGCACTGAGCATCTCATCCCACTCCACTGCGGCATCAGGCCTCTGCTGGCTGCCATTCAGCAGCGGCAATGACAGCTATTTCCCTGCCTGCCCTCCTCCGTCGACCAGAAGAAAGGGAAAAGAGGAGGAAGGCTTTTATTTCTGGGGGATGAACCGCTCCAGCAGCGGCTGCAGGATGCAGAGCGGATGCTTTCTGCTTGCTGTCCTCCCCACTCCACCGCAGACGGGCTTCAGTTAAAATAAACCAGTATTCCACAAACCTTTGAAGTGTGCTCATCTTCTGAGTCACTTCCCTGTCACCCGACGGGCAGTGTGATGCCGAGGGATGTTGTCCTCGCGTCACACAGGCGCGCTCGGACTTTCATCTCGTGGTGGCCATTCAGCCTCCCGCGTCATTTCCTGCACGAGTGGCAGCTTTGCCTTTCCTGAACAACATCTTCCTTTCTTCTGGCATTTTCCAAGACAGTGGAAAGGCAAGCTAGGCCCAGTAGAAACACACGGAAATTACATTAGGTGCCTCTCCTTTTGAATGTCCACCCATGCTTTCTTCCATCTGCAGATTACTCGTATTTTAGTGGAAGAATCTGGGAGCGGTGCCATCAAAACAGGTTGCCTTCTCTCCCATCTTCCGTGATGGCCACTACATGGCAATGAAGTGCAGCCACTCTTGGCAAGCTGGCACACACACCGGCGCTGCTCCGTGTGCGTCAGATGGACCACCGTCATCGGGAATCACGTTCTTCCATCGTTCATGATTTTACATCATACCATTTAAGAAAATTTCATCCTGATGTTGTAATGCTCTCAGTTCTCTTTTCTGTACCTGAAATTACCAATTACATGAAACAATTTGTGACCAGCAAAAAAACCCCCCAAAAAACCCCTAGTGCCTTTTGAATGAAATTGCCCAGAGGTCTATTTTCTCCTTGAATCAGTCCAAAGACTTTAATTTGATAGTGTTGAGATTCTTACCCACCAAACAATATCATTCTTTTGAGTTTAATTAAAGGATTTTTTTTCCTTTGCACTAGACTGATGCTAGACTGGCTTCCCTAAATCTTCTTATGCTGTAAGTAGCAGTGACCCAGATAAATATGTTTAAAAATGCAACTACTGAAACTACAGTATGTTGCCTTTGTAAGATGCAGCAAGAGAAAGACTAAAATAATTGTGTATATTTACAAGGGTAGCACGTAGCATTGTACCATTAAAAGCGGATTCATAGACCAGTTTATTTTCTTTAGATTACATGTACAAATCTACATGAAAAAGCGTTACTTAGTTCAGAGTCAGATGCTTGAAAGTTACAGAGGGGCCTATGAAAAAAGTTACTTTTTCCTTCTGCGTATGTCCCTTTGCAGCATAACGAGGCCTTTTGATAAAGAGGGGATCACTGCATTTAAGAACGCGTTGTAATGCAACCACGCAGAGTCAAGAGCATACAGGCAACCAGGAGAAGATTGCATTTCTGTTCTCTTCAGTGCCCAAGTTTGCAGCTTCGGTGGCGTGTTAATGTAAAGCCTGGGCTCTAGTCCCAGCCAAACCCATCAGTGCCCATGGTCCACCTACAGCCAAGGCCTCGAGGAGACACCCATCCTTCTCCATGGGCTGTATCAAGGATGCAGATGTTGCCAAAGGGCGTTGTTTAACTGCATTTAGATAAACCCTTTCTGGGGCCATGAATATTATAGTTAAGGGGTTGCTGCCTGTAGTTCCAGATGCACGTTTTGTGTGCCTTTGTGTGCATGAGCAATGCCCAGGATGCTCAGGTAATGAGTTTGCCTTTCCGCCGGAGTGCGCTCGTGCCAGCTAGCTGCTCAAGCTCTGATTACACATAACTACTGTTGCTCTGAGAACAAATGCTTCAACCAAAATTTCTCCTCCTGGTAACTCTTACCCGCAAGTCACGACCAGTGCGGAAGAAAGCTAGAGTCAGCGTTCGGCCCAGCATCAAGCCCCATGGGCACCCATGGCTGTGGCTGCCGGCCGGGGAGAGCTGGGCACTGGCGGCGCGGGCTGCGGGGCATCCCTCGCACCCCGTAACTCGCTCAAACGCAGACCTTCCCACTCCTTTTGGTTTTGCGGGTTTTTTAGATGTCCGCGTCAGCTGTGTTTACACAAAGAAGAAATATACGCTATTGGGAACAATCAGATAATAAACAACCTTTAATTAGCGCAGAGGACGCAAAGGGGCCTAATCCCTCAGTGCCTGTTTAGACAGCTAAACCCAAACAGCCGGCCTCCAGCGCCCTGCAGCACTGCACCCCACGCCACTGCCGTCACTGCCGCTGCTGCTGCTGGGTTGGTGGCTTTGGTGCCGCCGGCCGTGGCGGGTGGTGGGCGCCTGCTGCCCCCGGGCTGCTCCCCTTGCCACCCCTCGGCCGCTGCCAGCCCACACTGGCAGATGGGTCCCGGCAAAAGCTTCGTCCCAGAGCAGGGGCCGAATCATCCTTAACTGCTGGCAGGGTTTACCAAGCATTTGTCGTACTGGGTGACTCCGAGATCTTTGGTGAGCCACCCCCACTTTAATTAATTTTTGGTAGCAGCGTGCTGTTCTACTTACTCTAGTTAGCATTAAGCTATAAAATTGCTAACGTCAGACAAAAAGTCAATGGAGTCTATTGATTTTTCATGCCTTTGCGGCTTGCTGCAGGAGCATATCCACTGGACGTGGAGGACACCTGGGGGTGGCAAGATGGGTGTGCGCTGGGGCCCCGCTCCCCGCGGCCGGGTGCCCCGTGAAGCCGTGAGCACCGGCACTGACTTTGCCAGCAGGGTCCAGCCAAGGGCCCTTGCCCAAACAGGGGCAAGCGCTGCACCCAGCAGCCAGCAGCTAGTTGCCATCCCTTGAGATTACTGGAGTTAACCTGCGTGAAGTGTTTTCTGGGAAATGCACCTCATGGAGATGGCCCTATTAGTTGTACGAGGCAGCCAAGGAAATGCAGGTTGGTCCTTGCAGCTCGTCCCACCCTCCACATTGGAGAAATTGTGGATGCTGAGTTTTGGGCAGCTCCAGCATGGTCTCAGCGTGGAGCACATCTGGGCAGAGAGCTCAGCTCCTGGTTGTGGTCACTCACACCTGCCCTGGTGGCCGCCCTTCCCAGTGCAGCTGTGGCCAGCAGCTGTCTACTCAGTTTCTCAAACTACGGGTCACGACATCTTTTGGGGAAAGATTCATTTGGGGTCGCAAAGGGTTTGTGCTGCCCGGGGGACAGCTGTCTCCTCTGGTTTGATTCGTGCTGTTCAGATGTTTACCCAGCTCGGCCAACAGTTTGGCACGTGAGCGTGTCCGCCAAGATGCGGTAAAACCAGAAGTTTTCTTGGTTGCCAGCTTAGCTCTCTGGGCTTCTTTTGCAACCTGTTTTGCAGTGAGGCTTGTTCCTGCTGTGCCTCTCGTATTGCAGACTCCTCTGGTTTCCCTCAGCCTCCGTGCTGGGCAAAGATCGGCTGGCAGTGGCCTCCGGGAGCCCAGTGGCCTGGCACACGCTGCTTTGGCACCTCGCAGACCGCCCCGGCCCTGCGCGTGGCATTCCTGGCCAGGACAGCCCAGCTGGCGCCCTGGAGTTTTTCGGGGTGGCGTGGGGCAGACGCGCGCTTTGCACACAGGAGGAGCCAATAGGTGCAGCAGCCCCTCCGGCCAGCCGCGGCTTAGCCCCCTGAGCAGGGGGCTAGTGCGTTGACCTGATGCTGAGTGCCCTGTCAGGGGGATGGGGGAGAGCTTGTGCGGGAGGCAAGGGCTGGGGGCATCCGCCCTCCCTCTTTGCCAACAGTAAGCTCTTAAATGAGCACGGTTGTTTTCTCTAACACCCCGCCGAGAAAATACTGAATGTTTTGTACTTCTTGGGTGCTCTTGCTGTTTCTGTCTGCAAGGAAGGGTATCATTTTTGTAGCTGAGCTTGTCTACCAACATATGGATTTGCCTGAGGCAAGACGAGCGTGTGCCGTTTCTCACGACTTATACAGGCTATAGGCAATTTCTATTCCCTGAAATAATTACATAGTTAAAACTACTTCCTCCTTGTTTTGCTAATCTCCCAGGGACTGTTGTGCTCCCTTCTGGCTCTACCGTCAGGCACTCACTGCCGCAGGAGCTGCCGTAGTTCGAGATGTCAGTCTCCATCCCTGCTCCTCTGGCCAAACCCAGTGCACCCGTATGGAGTCAACAGGAGGGGGTTGGCGACTCCGGGGGTGAGGAGTTAAAGGGCTGGAGCATGGGGGTGGAGAGGGTTGTACAGGCATGGGTGGCACCCCGAGACTGTCTCCATTTCGGGGAGCGTGCCTGGTGGTGGCCCCGTCCTGGTGGGAACGGGCATTGGTGGGAACAGACCCCTTGTGCTGGATACCCGGGGGTGAGGGAGAAGAACCACGTGCATTGCCCATGGCATTGGGGCAGGCGTGGCGTGGGGTGGTTGGTGAAAGCCGCTGCCTAAAGGAAGAGAGGAGTCGAAACGGTTAAGCCTAGGAGCAGCGATGCCGTGGCAGATCCCCACCCCCAGTACTGTACGAGGAAATGCTTAGCTCCAGCTACATGAGCAGCATGTCAGGAAAATATATCGTTGCCTGAAACAGAATATACACAAAGCAAGGGCGACAAAAGTGCCCTCGAAGCCCCTCGCTTGGAGCTGCCTCCCAAAAGGGCTCCGATGGGGCTGACCTTCCCCTCAGCCTGCTCTTTACACTGCTCCTGTATTTGCATTAGCGCGGGAGATGAGGGGAGACAGCCTCAGGTCCCGTTCTCCTGTTATTACAAGGATAGGCTAGGACATGATACCGCCATGGAGGTTTTTATTTGTGGGTTATTTGTTTGGCTTTCCCAAAGGAAGAGCCTGTGAGAAGTGTGTTCTTCCCTAATAGAGCATCACCTTACACTTTCACGGCAGACAGTCTGCTCCGCCTGCTGAGTGGCCTGAAGTATCGAGAAAATTGAGGGCAAAAAGATTTACTTCAGAGCTGCACCGGTCTGCTGGCAGGTAATTTTTTTTGCCTGTTAGTTTTGTTGTTCTTTATTTTTCATTTCCTTTTCTTTGTTGTTGGTAAAGTAATGAAGCTGCACAGTCAGCTTTCTTGCTTCACAGTCTACGATCTGTGTACTGAAATTTGGTTCTTTCAAGAACCGACCATGTGAGGAATTAACACCAGGCTGCAGCCCCGTGTGCCCTTCCACACTGGCATGCGGCACCTCCTACATCCAGAGCTTCACGGCCGTAGAGCAACGTCACCTCACTGGGTGAGGTGAGGGGGAGCCATAGTCACAGTGCGGAGCGTGCTGCTAAACTGCTTCCTAGGGCTGAGCTGAACAGCCAAATGCGAAATCTCCCCGTCAGATTTATTGGAGTGGCCTGGTGACGTTCCCCAGAGGACTTACGATCTATGGTGATGGATGACGCTGATCCATTAACGTAGTAGTCTCATCTGGGAAAGATGTAATTGTCGTTCTGCATCCTGCAGTTTCCCCAAGTTTTTCTGAACATGTAATAGCACACATTGCAGCGGAAATTGCTGGTGAAAAATGCTGCAGTAAATATGTCAGGGGCTCTATATCCTACGGCAGTGACTCCTCTTCTGGAACCACGCAGCCGTCATTAAGGTAGGGGAGGTGATAATAACAAAATCTGGTATACTGCATTCATCATGATGTATGTGCTTTCCAAAGGTTTGATGGAAAAGTATGGGAAGGACCAACCTTGTTTCCTCTTGCAGTACACATCTGCAAAATATGTTCATGTTGACTGGTTCATAGTGCCAGAAAAATAATATTTACTTTTACCTGCAATAGCAGTGCTATTTTGCAGCGCTAGTTGCCCTGCTTGCATTTCCTGAAATATAGCCCTTTTTTTCTGAGTAGTCGGGAGTCTGCATCCGTGATGACAAAGAAAGAGCATCATTACTTTTCTGTGTAGTCTGGGCACGGTTTGCAATAGTCTCCCCTCTGTGCAGTATGAGCAGTGTGTCGGTCGGAGCCGGATTACCTGGCCGAAGAGGACTCCTTTGAACTGGCTGGAAGGTCTCTGTTCGTATAGCATCAAATTAGTAAAATTTGGACATTAACATTCACACTTAGGCAGAGCGTAAGTGCATCGGTAGCAGAGAAACATGGTAGACCTCGATGAAATGGGAGGAAAAGCACGCTGGAGGAACACAACCGCAAGTAGTGGGCAGCAGTTTGCGAGGGAAGGCAACCCCGTGCCACCTCGGTGAGTGTGTGCCCACCTGTCCCCACGAGTGGTGGGTAATCTGGATTGCAGTGGTCACTGGAATCCAAGCTGAGGTCTGTGCTTTGTGCTGATCACGTGCTGAAACGACCTCTGCCCAGAGGATCTCGTGGTCAAACGGATGAGGCAAAAGGCACTAGCGAAGAGGTACTTGCGTGTGTGCACGTGCCTGCAGGGTGTTTGTAGGCATTAGAGGTAACCTGGACCGGTTAACTGAACAGCAGTAACCTCAGAGGCACTGAAATGCAAAAAGACACATTTTCAGTATTTTCTGTTATTTACATATTATTTGTGGTCAGAGGCATCTATATTTCACAGTTCAGCACAGGGGCTTCTAGGAGGGCTAAACTGGTCTTGGAGGGTGAAAACACGTTGAAAAGTTGTGAGGTCTTCTCGTTATATCCATCAGCACCGTTAACGCTGAATCTTACGCTGGTGTTATCTTGAATTCAGTCAGGAGGCTGACATCTTGTGCATCACAGCATGACGGAGAGAAATCATTTCTCTGCCTCTCGTAATCAGGCCAGGAAACGGTACAGACACTGGGGTGAAAGCAAGTGTGTAAAAGGATGTGAATTCAAAGGGAAAATGCTGCAGCTTTCCGCACATCACAGGAGTCCTACATTTTTCTGTCTCTATTTAAACAAAACCCTTGCAGCTGCTTACAAATTTTGCAAGGACGTAAATAAGGGGCTATTTTTGCTTGAAAGTTTTTCCATCCACACATTTTTAAATAGGGTGGTGCAGGAGCAGGGACAGTTTGAAATCTGCTGAGGATTAGCATGGTCATGTAGCCGATGAAATGCTGGGCTTGGTTTGTCNCAAGGACGTAAATAAGGGGCTATTTTTGCTTGAAAGTTTTTCCATCCACACATTTTTAAATAGGGTGGTGCAGGAGCAGGGACAGTTTGAAATCTGCTGAGGATTAGCATGGTCATGTAGCCGCTGAAATGCTGGGCTTGGTTTGTCAAATTGATGGGGTGGAGGAGAGGGGGAGTCGGTCCAATAAATCTGAAGCTAAGAACATAAAACTTGGTATTGAAGTGGCAAGCTGGAGGAGCATTTGGTTACTCCTGCCAGTGGGGAAGGATGAGGTATTAAATATCCACATTCTACACTGGAGGAGGGAAGCCTCCTCCACCCTTTTGCTCCCCAAGCAGCACCCTGATACTCCTGTGCCTTCCTATCATCTGATCATGCTCTCGCGTGAGACCCTGTCCCACAAGAGAAGAGAAGCTCATGAGTCCCATTTCAGGTCTCCAGGTCTTTGCCCATCCCTAAATCTTGTCATTTGGGACAATGTCTGTGCCACTGAGAGCCATCAGAGCTACAGGCAAGAGATGAGGTTTGCCCTTTCGGCCCACCGTGGCAAGCTGGGTGGCACAAGTGCGCGTAGTTAATCACCTACGCATCTTTGCCCGTGGTCTTAAGAGCATTCATACCTCACTGAAAAGGATCTGCGAGCTGGAAGGTTAATTTTTTTACTTGGTTTTGCTTTTCTTCTGATTATTTATTTATTTGAGCCATGCTGTACATTAGGACGATGAGAGGTTATGTGAAAACTCGGCTTTCAGTTGTTTTAAGATGAGTTACAGCAGCGTCGGGATTTGCTATTCTAACCTCCATGGCTTTAAAAGACATTCAGACTGGTTTCTGCTTCTTCTTCCTCTCTGTCTCAAGAAGATCTAGAAGCAGGAGAAGCTTAAGGGGAGTCCTCTCAACGGAGCGGAGGTTAGCCCTATTCTGGCCTTGTCTGCACCAAGAAAAAGTGTTTTTTAACTGGAGCTGGCGTGCCATAAGGAGGGCATGGGAAAGGGTTTGCAGCGCGTCTGAGGGGCTGCGGCTCTTGGGGCGCATGTGGTGGTGGTGGCACCTCGCTTGCTTAAGGGTTTTGAGCTGGTGAAGCTAATTTACCCTTCGAGGGGTACTTTGACATGATTCACTTGTGTGATTAGTCAGGAGACAGCCAAAGCATTCAAAACCACGTTCGTGTAATGGGGCAAAGTCAGATGTTTCGCCTGCAAAAGTGCCGTTGCAGCTTAAAAACTGATTTTAACTGTACCTTGCTAACCTGTCAGCTGAGACTTTATAACTGGTCCATGAGGGGACCCCATCCTTCGTAGCCAGGAGTGAGACAGATTCATGTAAGCAAGAAGAGACGGGCAACAGATGGCAGCCTTTGCCATACCGGTACCCATTCTCATCTGGGTATCGGAAAAGATCAAATGAATGTAGTAAAAATATCTGAGGCTGGGATCAGTGGAGAGGGTCAGGACAAAATAGCGAGCCAAGTGTCTCTGAGCAGAGAACAAACCTCCGCCGGGGAACTAATGAGGCTTTGAAGTCATTTCACTGACATCAAACTTGGAAATCCTTTGTAAGAACTGAGATGCTTTAAGGACTGTTTAATAAAGCACTTGACTGGGAAAGGAGCAAATATTTTATCAGGCTGACACTGAGTGCTTTTTGTCTCAGGTTTTGGGGGAAGCAAGGTTGGCAATTATGTTTAATTGGTATCCTTTTCCTCTTGTTATCATTGGTGTATCAATTGCTGGGAAAACAAAATGCATGGTTTTTAAAATTTACTGTGAAGTAACGGCTCTCTTGTTTGTTTTGTTTAGCTCTGTTCTCAAAACAGCTCATTTTTCTTTGCTTTGCTGGCAAATACCATGTTTTCATTGAAAACGATACTAAATAATCAGTTAAATGGGATACTTAATGACAGGAAAAATTGTTTAAAATATTTTTTTCCCATAGGAAAATCATGCACTTTACTTTTCAAGCCTAAGATGTCTTTTATTGCTAGCATGAGTCTGCATTCTTCCTACGATCTCACTCCAAAAGTAAACACATGGGTGCACCGTGTGTGTGAAAACGAAGGAAGGCAAGATAGAGTAAATCTCAGGAGCTCAGATGCAAGAGATAACCCCAGAGCAAGTCCAGTTTTTCCCTGGACTTGCCGTTTTAATTTAGACCTTCTTGGACTCTCACTCTGCTGGTGGTTTACCTTTCCTGTGGGAAGCCGACCTACTATATGAGGAGCAAGCCTGGTAGACGAGGGAAGAGCAACAGATGTTGTCTACCTGGACTTGAGGAAGGCCTTCAATGCTGTCTCCCATAAGATCCTCACAGACAAGCTGTTGATGTATGGACTGGATGAGCAGACAGCAAGATGGACTGAAAACTGGCTGAACAGCCAGGCCCAGAAGGTGATGATCAGTAGCACAAAGTCAAGCTGGAGGCCAGTGACTGGTGGTGTACCCCAGGGGTCCGTACTGGGTCCAGTCCTGTTCAACATCTTCATGAATGATCTGGATGATGGGGCAGAGCGTACCCTCAGCAAGTTTGTTTATGACACCAGACCAGCAGGAGTGGCTGATAAATCAGAGGGTCGTGCTGCCATCCAGAGAAACGTCAACAGGTGGAAGAAATGGGTGGACAGGAACCTCATGAAGTTCAACAAGAGGAAGTGCAAAGTCTTGCACCTGCAGAGGAACAACTCCAGTCACCAGTATGTGCTAGGGGTCACTCAGCTGGAAAGCAGCTTGGCTGAAAAGGAGCTGGGATGTCCTGGTGGACACCAAGTTGACCATGAGCCAGTGAGGTGCCCTTGCTGCAAAGGCAGCTAATGATGGTGCCCTGGGTGGCATGAGAAGGGGTGTTGCCAGCAGGTCAAGACTGGTGATCCTATCTTCACCTCTCCTCAGCACTGGTGAGGCCACACCTGGAGTACCATGTCCAGCTCTGGGCTCCTCCGACCAAGAAAGACATGGACATACTGGAGAGAATCCAGCACAGGGCCACAAAGATGATGAAGGGACTGGAACATCTCTCCTATGAGGAAAGGAGAGTCCTATGAGGCTGGAGAGTTGGGCAGAGAGGAACCTGATGAAGTTCAACAAGGGCAAGTGTAAGGTCTTGCACCTGGGGAGGAACAACCCCATGTGCCAGTACAGGCTGGGGGTTGACTTGCTGGAGAGCAGCTCTGCGGAGAAGGACCTGGGAGTGCTGGTGGACAACAGGCTCACCATGAGCCAGCAGTGTGCCCTTGCGGCCAGGAAGGCCAATGGCATCCTGGGGTGCATTAAGAAGAGTGTGGCCAGCAGGT
>VZSC01016549.1:7003-17075 GCA_013398225.1 Steatornis caripensis | reverse complement strand
GGGGGGTGGGCAGCGGGACGGCCGAGCTACTGCGGCAGCCGCAGAAGTGGCTGGTGGAGCAGGCGGGCAGGGCGGGCTGCGAGCCCAAGGCCAGCAACAACATCGAGATCGTCAGCACCTCGCAGACAGCCAAAGTCATCGTCTCCGTCAAGGACGCCGTGCCCACCATCTTCTGCGGCAAGATCAAGGGCCTGTCAGGGGTCTCCACCAAAAACTTTTCCTTCAAAAGGGACCTGCCCCAGGACTCGGTGCTGCAGTGCTACGACGTGAAGAGCCCGCCCGAGCCCCGGGACAGCGCTGAGGCCCTCAGGAAACCCGTCAAAAACAGGAGCGTAAAGCTAAAGAAAATGAACTCGCCGGAGATACATATTCTTCCAATCAAGAAGCAACGGCTCGCTGCCTTTTTTCCAAGAAAGTAAATTATGGGTTTTTAGAATTTTAAGATTATTATGAGAAGAAGAAGAAAAAAAAATAATAAAAAAGATGCACTTGGTTTTAAACTCATTTGAAACTTTAAACTATCTTTGTAAGTTATTTTTGGGGGAAGGGGGAGAGGATCGGATGTAGAGTCCCTATAAGCTGAGTTTTGGTTTTTTTTTTCTTTTGGTTTTTTTGTTATCGAATTTTGACTTTTCATGGGAAACTGAATAAAAAGCAACCTATTTTTCAAGCAGATTGCACATTTTGCAGCTTTAATGGAGTAAAGGATGAGTCAGAGGGGTAAGAGCTATTTTCACTGCCATAAAGTGCTTTGATGATGTAATTCTTCATAACAGTCGGAATGGAAATTTCAAAATAAATGTTTGTACGTGCTAATTGTTTGTGGCATTTTTTGTCATTTCTGAATTGCTTCCAGTGTACAGAGAAAGTCTGGCAAAAGGTCTGTAAACTGTAAAGCGCCGCAACTGACTTGTGATGAGCCTGAAACGTTAAGAAAAAATAACAGGCTAAGAAAAATTACATTGTCCCACAGCACTGTTGGAGCTACAGCGGCGACAGCCGCTAACGATGTGCCCAAACGAGCTTCCGGAGGAGCAAGAGCACGTGAGTGGTACAACCCAGTGCGCACCTAACGCCAGCTTCATTGCAAGAGACCCATAGGAAACCATCTTAAAACATTAAGTAGTATTAACAGTCATTTAAAAGAGAAAAGCCTATAAGTCAGGGGAATTCAGCTGCCAGGGGGCGGGAGAGGAAGGAAAAGTCGCATAATTTTTCCCAGACTGACTACAGATACGTGGAAAAGATGTTTATTGATAGTTCTCTAAGTTCCTTTGATGGCTGAAATCAATGCACATGAAAGAGCAGAACTATGTAACTTTATCAGTCGGCAGTGCACAAGCCGCCCACGTCAATGGAGAAATGTGAACGTACAATTAAAATAAAAGCTCTGGTAGGTTACCCTTTTGCACTTGTGTATGGAAGTGAGCTGGAGATGCATTATTCTACGTCGGCTTTTAAGTTCACACGACTCGCTTGTAAAAACCTGTCCTGGCGTAAGAACAGACGTGAGAGCAAGAGAACGGTTTTTGGTGGGCGCTGCCTTTTTGTAGCTGTACCCGTTAAGCAGAAGAACTATTTTTTATTATTTCACATGACATGTTCCCATAGAGTAAATAAAAAAAGCCATTGTAAATCCAGCAGCTGGATGCTGTCGCACGCTAACTGTGCCTTCCTTTACCTTACTTCCAACACTCCTCTTGGACAGTTTGGGGAAAGTTTTTGCAGTCATTCATGCCATGAGGAGCTGCCCAAAGAAGAGCTTTAGGGTTAGCGGTCTAATCCCATCCTTAGGCATTGGTGTCACGCTGAAATCTGTCGAAACTTTTGATTCCAACAGACACCAATTCACTATTCAGAAAACGCATCTGCATGAGAAGGTTAGGCAAGGCATGCTGCTGCTCTTTTCCTCGGCTGAAGGATTGCTGCCCTCTTGCTTAAGATGAAAATTGGGGGATTTCACAGAAGCGTAGCATCACATTCTGTCAAACTCTTGCTTTTTAAGTACTTCTAAGGCCTTTTATTTTTCCCAAAGCTGGCAGAACTGACAGTGTTCAGAAAAGCGTAAAGTGTTCATGGATTCATTAATGTTCAGTCATCTGACTGTATTTTTTTGAAATATTTCTTTTCTTCATTGAAAATACTCTGGTACTTTGTTTTGCTCCTTCCAAGAAACTGTGCTGATGAAATGTGTCATCTTCTGGTTACTGCAGTGCAGAGGCTCAGGATTGCAACATCCCTTGGGACAGTCGTCCGAGTTGTCACTGCCCCGCTCTATTTCAGCTAGGCCTGTTCCAGAGTATCAAAAGTCTTCTGAAAATGTTAACCCCAGGGCTACATCAGGTTATTTAAAAAGGAGGAGGTCACAGCATTAGCTGCTGTCATTTTTATTCTGCAGTTGACAGAGGCAAGTTCAAAAGAAGTTTCTGGGATGTAAAAGCATGTGCTCCTCACGCTGCTGGTTACATCTGCTGCACCCACCGCCCCACTCCCTGCTGTCCTTGTATGAGTGTCACCCCCTGCAGCATCCCCAGCAGGTGGAGGGAGGGCGTCCAGCCCGTGCGCACCCCTTCTGCCAGCCACGGGGCACCTGCGGCGGGCAGAGCAGCACCCGTCGGCGACACTGGCTGCTGGTGCTGAGGTTTTCCCTCCTCTCCTTCACAGGCCTTGACTAGGAGCTGTTGGTGCTCCCAGGTTAACTTCCAATGCCCAGGCTACCTCCCGGCCCACTCTGCACACACTGGTCTGGTTTAACTGAATTTAGACCACAAGACCCAGAAACCCTGACAGCAAATTAGGCTAAATCAGCTTTATGCCATTAGAAACCCATACAGGCACCGTCAAAACACCCGATGCCTACGGGTGACTAATGCAGTTTAAAGCCAACTGGTACCGGTTGTAAAGGCAGACCAGATGAGCAGCCACACAGATGCATCTTCCCCCAGGCCATTACAGGAGTAACTGCAACCTCCTCCCTCTGAAACAGGGCTGAGGAAAAACAGAGCAGGCTCCAAATGTCCTAGCGTCACCCTCTGCCCCACCAGGGCCAGCCGCCTTGGCTTTACAGGGCTGTCTCCAGAAGGGCCAAGCTCCCCAGCACTGCTGGTCACCACCGATGTCCCCCACAAGGCAACACAGGCTGGAGCCACCCCACTAGAAATGGATGGACAGAGCAGGCGGGGCTCACACACCCCACCACTTGGCTTTGCTGTTGCTTAAACTGCAGTGCCAGGGGGGATATTTTGAACAGCATCTTTCCAGGAAGGCTTAGGGCAGCTCCCGCTCCCTCCCCTGCTACCCTTTCACGCAACCCCAGCCTTCAAGGCTGTGCCGCAGGAAGAGGAGCCACGCGCTGGCACCTCTCCTGGCGCTTAACTCTGTTGGGCAGACGACACTAAGTAGGGACGATTTGCCTCCCACCATCCCTCATGTGTGAAGCGCAAGTCCTACATCCCATCGAACGGGGGAGAAGTGGCTACAGAACAAGGTACTTAATTACACCTCGATTGAGCACTTCCACCTCCTCCTCCTCGCCACTAGCAGCAATTACAGATTTTGTATATTGGGCCATTAATTTTCTACAGGGCTACATTTTAACTGCTTCTGAAACTTCTGTATGAGGAGAAGGACGCAGAGCTGTACTTGTGATATATGGGGCTTCCATTTCTGGTGGCTGTTAATGGAGACATTAATACCTCTTGCGAAGTTGAAGGGAAAGTCATTAAGCTGTAATGGTACCAGGAAGATGTTTTACAATGATGGGTATATGCGAGGGGGGGGGGGGGGGGCAGTGCAGACCCTCAAGGGCAACCCTTGTTGGCTCCAAGCTTCCTTTGCCTTGGACCTTGGGTGAGGGCTTTTATTAGGGGGTAGGGGAGAGGGTTTTGGGCAGGTGGGGGGAGGGGGTGTTACCTTCCCATCTGCTCTCTTTCCCCCATCAGGCAGGGGCTTCGCAGAAAGCCAGACACCAAATCTGAGGAGGGGGGCAGGGCTGCGTGTCTCAGATGAAGGCCACAGTGCATGGCAGCCTCACAGGTGGGACAGCTCAGACACACCAGCCTGGAGCTTTCCCCGGAACGGGCAGACCCGCCACCGTGCTCAGCACCTGCAGGCAGCCGGTCCCCTTCCCCTACGCTGCCCAAAGCACGGCCCTGGGACCAGGAGTGTACGACTAAGGCTTCAGCACACAGAGGTGGCTGTTAGGAACAGATACTAATCCAAAAGAAGGAGTAGCTTCTCAGCCAGAGAACATACCTGGACCAGGCAGTTTTTAGGCTGAGAGAACAGACAGGCTGTCAGGTAAGATGCAGGCAATTCTGAGGGCAAGAAAAGGTGGAGAAGGGGGAGATGAAAGCCGGCAGCAGAAGCTGAAATGAGAGCCACATCCAAGCCTGTGAGCATCACACCTTAGCTTAGTTAGCAAGCAGCCAGCCAGAGAATGAAAAGGAGAAGAAAAGCTGCAGCCCTTGGCCATGAGCAGATGACAGACAGAGAAAAGGAAGGTGTCAGCTTCAGAGACAAAGCTTCGGGGCCACTCAGCTTAGCAAGAGCGGAAAGAAAGGGAAGCGGGAAGAAAGGTGAGCACTGGGCGCTGGGAGGGTAAGGCTTTCTTGGGCTGAAGGCAGCCGAGAAGCAAGAGCAGGGGGAGATCGTACCATCAAATCACGCACATGCAGCGCACGCAAGGCAGCGTGGCCTTCCTGCTCCTGCCCTGACACAGCAGGTGACAGGGATGAGCAGCAGCAAACCCAGCCTGACGGGGAGACGAGGGGAAGGAGAACAGCAAAGGCATCCGTTCCTGTGTGTCACAGGTGTGAAGTAATGCACGTGACCTAGGCTCTCCCACCACCCACGCTCCTACCCGCTGTAAAACTGACATGCCAACATGTCTCCCGATCAGTGCGCACTTTTCTTTTTTAACCACTTCTACCCATTTTCTGCTCAGCCCCTGCAGAGCGCTGGGATGATTACACCACCATGCATGTCTCTGCAAAGGTTTGGCCCACGGGGGCTCACTGAGCAGCTTCATGCACTTTTGCATGCAAAAGCTTTCAGGGGAAACTGGCTGGCACAGAAAGGGCCGCCGAGTGCCAAAAGGAGCGATTCGGAGAAGTCCATGCCCCTTCACTTGCACAGAGGCACCTCAGGACAGTGATCCGACAACAATAAGCAACCCATTAACAGTCCTCATGAAGAATCTTGGACAATGAAAATAGCATAAAACAACATTGCATAATATCCTGGTGCCAGATGTTTTAGTTTCTTTTTGTGCTCAAGTTTATAAAAACATGTTGAAGCGCTCAGTCAAAGACCTTGTTTTGCTCTGGCTGGGATCGGTTCCTGCCTTCCCGAATGCAGCCGGCCTACCACTGCGCCATTAAGGATGTTAATTTGTGCAATTTGCTTTTTTCGCTCACCTTTCACTTTTTTCCCAACGCTTACCCCTCCTCTTATTTAAAGTTGCATTTCTCTTAGGCTATACCACATACTCTTAACGCTGAAGTTTGCAATTCAGAGTACTCTGGGGCAGTCCTAGAAACACAAGCAAATCCCCTAGTTCTAGTGCGGAAAACATATTTTCCATAGTTGTTAAAATCCTGGTATCGTATCCCTGCTAGGGCAATCCGTTCTGTTGTTGAACCATCTGAAACATTTATTCATGTTTGAGGAGAAAAATTACTAATCGCTAAAATATTTAGCACCGCTTTGTGCCCATATATCCCAAGCCCTCCTGGAATAATAGCATAATATCCTGGTACTGAAATTATTAGGATACTTTCAAACTATGAGGCGAAAAATAAAAGAGCAAACAGCAGGGTACAATTGAATCAAGTATCTGGAAGGGAGCGCTATTTCCCAGCTAAAACATTAGTTTTCACTGTTAAGAAGGGCGTGTTTCCAGTGAAGCGCTAGTAACAGGCACATCACATCCCCGCATCAGCCTGTGCCTTGTCCCCCCTTGCTCCTGGGATTACTGATGTTCCTTAGCCCACAGCTGTCTCAAAACAGTCACATTTTCTGCATTGTTTCAATATCATCCTTCCCACCACATCCTCGTCGATGAAGTTCCCATCTTTCTTCGCTTAAGAACCAAAGATAGGCAACATCTTGCATCTCGCAGACCAAGGGTGCGTCACCGTAACACAAAACAAGGAGGTCCTTCTTTCCGGAGCTTACGTACCACAAGAAAACCCCTAAAAGTCCCATCAATAATCATGCGAAAGCTATTAATTTTTGAGGCTTCTGACACGCAAGTTGTTTCTTGTTTATTGAGAAAAAAACCTATTCCTATCTGTATTCACATTTATGAAGGTATCAAGTGGATTTTTCATTCTTTAAACGAATCCTTCAAAATAAGTACCTTGAAAGCTTGGTCCATAGAGCACGGTCCAGCATAAGAGAGCAATTGGCTGCCCTTCAGAGACCCTCCACAGCTCAACCACGATGGCACAAAGCCACCACACTTGATCTTAACAGCTTGATGATGCATATGTCGCACTCGCCTAGTACCACCCGTATTTGTGTACGGAGGGGTCAGAGTGGGGTTCAAAAAGAACAACAGAATATTTAAATGCTGGTTGTCCGCCTTTTGACACTTTAAACAAGAGATACACAACAGTGCTCTAACTGTGCAACAAGGAGGATTTAAGAGAGCAGAAATATTCCCTATGGATAGACTTTTTGAGCTAGATATTCTTGACATCTGGACTTTCAAGCGAGACCCCTTGTGTGGTAGACCACGGGATGTGGCCAGCATTTCTCGGTTAGTACAATGTGCACCTGAACACTTCCTTCTGAACATCAACTAAGTCTTTCAATGAAGGACTCACGTAAGAGGATTGTTCCATCTTGTAACAAACAGCATTTTACATGGGAAATTAGCTCACATGCTGAAGTTAAGTGAGATGGGTATCGAGGCTCCCGTGATACATACTGGAAATTTAGTCAATAAAGCCAATAGTGTCAAGAGCGCTATTCATCTCTCTGTAAAGCAGATGTTGGTATCTGGTCAGATCACTCATATCCTCAACTCAGTCTGCTAGACCTCCATGGACTACAATGAGAGACAGTCTAGATAACTATGATATAAAGACATTCAGTTATATGAAATTAAATCCAATCCTGTACTCCTAGGTTTTGGCTCTTCAATTGGTCTAGCTTTAAATGAAATTACATCAAGAGGGAGCTGGTAGCAGCAGCTCATTCAATTAGGAAGAAACAATTTAAGGACAGAGAGAGGAAGCTCCAAGAGCTGGGTAGAGAATCACAAGGACTCAGCCCATGTTTTCAGATCGTATCATGTAAAGATAAAATACTTCACATTCCTGACATGGATCAAAATATTCATCTCTAACTTTCCTCTTTAAAATCCCAACTCTATGCAAAGACACTAGTTACGACTCGACAGTCAGTGCATCCAAATCCGAAACAGTTTAGGTTAGTATATCCACCTGGTTTTCTTTTTTCCCATTTTCCATTACTTCATTCTGCATATATCTTCCTTCCTGTGTTTACTGCACGCAAACCCTATTACTCATCCCAGGCTTCCATTTCTGTTTTCTTTCAAAACATTTAAACTTTCCCCAACCTGTTCATTTCCTGTAGCCAAACACCACCCAGGCAAAGACAGTTTACAATTAATACACTACCATGAATGCAAAGATGTATGAAAGTAATATGCTCCCTTTGGCTGAGCTGGTCCCTTGAAAATAAACAAACTGCTGACAGCATTCAGTTCAAAAAACCCAAAAACCACAACAAACAAACAAACCCCCCCAAAACTAAAACCAGCCAACCAAAAAAAAACCCCAGCCCCCTATCATTGCCCATTGAACCTAGTAAAAAATATGTCCCAAGTATGTTACGATGACCCATCTAGTACCTCACCCCTAAAGCACAAGCAGAAACTAAGGGTACACTAAAACCGAGCAATTGTTTATTAATTTCTCCCTCCCCATTTTGTTCATGTGAGCACAGGGACTTAAAAAAAGAGCGAGACAGACCGATAGACAGAAAAGCACTTTGCAGACGCCCATCTTGAGTAACATCACCCAGGTAAGAGGCATCTGTTCGTAACAGAGTACCACCAACATTCCCAGGCAAGGAGAGAAATGAGGAGCAAGGCAGTTTGTACATCAGAGATCAAGCAAGCAAGCTGCAGACTCCTTTTCTTAGTTTTCAAAACACACAGGAGTAAGAAGCACATGCAGAGATCCTTCCCTTAGAACAGAGGGTCTCCAATAAGAGTTCAGACCTATCTGAAAATCCCACTCTACCCTTAGAGACCTGGACAGAATTAGCACAATTGCCTGGGGAAACAGTGCCTCCGTAACTACTGAAAAAAACTAAATATGAGAAAGGGAGAAATAGAGTAAAATTATGGCCTCTCGCATTTGAATATCAGACTTTCTAAGGTGTGCCACCGTTCACGAAGATTTTTCCCAGTGCCTTGCCACTTGCCTCAGCTTCCACCTGGGATGGTGGACGAGTCTTTGTCTTTCCAGTTCTTGACCTCAGCGCTGAGACTGCCAAGGCAGGGTAACGGCAATTATCATGGTGGTTTTGTGGTGTATTCATTTCCTTCCAGCTGTCATAACTAGAAAGGAACCATTGGCAGAGAGGGTTTCTGCCAGCTTCAAGCTGTACATCTGTTCGCATTTGTCTGTTCACACAACATGGGATGCGATCTCCCTTTCCTCTTGTGCTGGCATCTGTTTGCTCATACTGCTTGTACTGGAAGGGCTTTGATTTTGGAGGCTGCAAATCGAGTCTCTGTGGATGAAAATGTCTTCATGTATTTTACAAAGAAAAGAAGTAGAGGTGTGCAGCCTTCACTATCAGCACTAAAGAGTTCCCCCGCAGATAATGAAAGCTGAAATAAAACTAGCGGTCGTCCATAAATTTACGAGGAGAAGCAGCTCATGCAGGACTCCTCAGCTTGTACAGCAGGACTGGGAGATTCTGGAGCTGGTGGAAGCTAATTCTGATTCAAATGGGACAAATTACAGCTAATCAAAATGATCTGCTAGGACAGGGATGGATGATTCATGTAAGTGAGGGATTTAAAAGCCCATTGGACCACTGTGATGGCATATTTTACGTACACATAGGACTCCCATTACCTACACAGCCACAGTAGTGAGAATTTATTTAGGACAAACCGTCAGAGAAGAAAGTTTTTAAACATATTTATTCTGCTACTTTCAAAAAAAAATCTCTGAGGTGCTCACTGTAAAAAAAGATAATTAAAAAAGATATAAAATGTCTCTCAGTTACAGACTCAAAACACAGCGAGTTTACAACAGACTGTTCAGACTTTAAGAAGATAAAGTCTCAAAATGGCTCTGTGCAACCTTTGAAACAACAGGAGCACTGACAGTTGGGGAACAAGATCCCAGGATTACGGGCTAGTTGGTAAGGTCTACAGAGCGAAATATTATAATCAAGGCTGGAGGAAAAAAACAGCAACCATTTCACCACAGAAATGGATGTGAAATCAGCTTCTGCCTCCCTACATCACTCTTAGGCACTTCCAAATGAGCACTTTTTACTCACTCCAATAGTTTTACATGTAATAAAAAAAGAGAGGAGGAATATATGACCTTTGAAATTGATCTAGAGGGGGCCTTTTTTCCTTTTTTTTCCCCTTTTTTTTTTTTTAAACAAAGCCAGCCTAACTCTACATAGCTTCAATTCAGCAGGATCAGCAGCAGAAAGACGAACGTGTCTGTTAACTTTTAGATCAGGTTCACACATCTAATGTTGGACTTAAATGCTCATTTTACTCTATTATGTAACTAGCTAGCCAATCATAGAATCATAGAATGGTAGGGGTTGGAAGGGACCTCTAGAGATCATCTAGTCCAACCCCCCTGCTAAAACAGGTTAGCCTAGAGCAGGTTGCACAGGAATGCATCCAGGCGGGTTTTGAATCTCTCCAGAGAAGGAGACTCCACAACCTCTCTGGGCAGCCTGTGCCAGGGCTCTGCTACCCTCACAGTAAAGAAGTTCCTCCTCATGTTCAGGTGGAACTGCCTGTGTTCCAGTTTGTGCCCATTGCCCCTTGTCCTGT
>VZSC01016548.1:183963-211947 GCA_013398225.1 Steatornis caripensis | reverse complement strand
ACCGTTTCCTGCAGCTCGGCCACCTGGTGTACCAGATCATCAACCTGCACGCACCGAGTGCAAGTACTTACCTTTTCCTCAGGAGAGGGGTCTGGGCACTCTCTGCAAGACGCCACCTGTACTGAAGCNGCGTCCTCTTCAACAACATGGTTCTGGAACCACTGATCAATCTCCCTCTCGGATCCACTGATGCTGTGCAGCCTCCTGACCGTTTCCTGCAGCTCGGCCACCTGGTGTACCAGATCATCAACCTGCACGCACCGAGTGCAAGTACTTACCTTTTCCTCAGGAGAGGGGTCTGGGCACTCTCTGCAAGACGCCACCTGTACTGAAGCCTCCATGAGTGCCAGCTCAGTCTGGGTGGAGGTATCAGCTGTCGCAGGGGCTTTCTCAGTAGAAGCAGCGGCTTTGGCTCTGAGACGAGCGCCGGCCATTTTGTCAGAGAGTAGGGGCGCTTCCCTGAGCTGCGGACCCGCGAGCGGTCTGCAGAGGCCTCCCCGTGCGAACTCCCGCGCAAACTGACGCGCCGCGCTCCTAGTCGCTAGCGCTCTCTAGGGCCGTTTAAATCTCCCGCGGTTGCTCTGGCAACGCCCAAGCCTCGTCAGCGCCGCGTCAGTCTCGCTCGCGAGAGCTGCCGGCTCCTGGCGGGCCTCTCTCCTCTGCCTCGGGTTTCCCTGACGCCGTGAACCCGCCTGGCGCCTCAGTCTAGCACGGAGCCATAGAACTTCGTGCTAGCACCGCGGTGTGCCTTGCCGAAAATTTATTAATTGAAATGTCTGACCAAAATGCCCAAGCATGACAGATAAAGCCACATCTCATCTATATTTTTCTTCTGTTGATTAGGTAGCAATGATCTGCTGTTTGGGTTTTTGAACTGGAGAACTACATGTGGTGCGAACATTGAGCAGGACTGTCCATTCAACTCCTTTCCTTCCAACATGACTCTCCACCAGCTTCAGCAAATTCAGACCAGAATAAAACTGATGTTGTTAAATCAGGCTGAATATATTGGTGACTCTGGTACATCTTTGTACTTTATACAAAGTACAAGTACTTGGTACATCTTTGTACTTTGTACTTCGCTGTTGAAATCCCAACATGGGATTTCTCCAGAAATGAAGGAGCAGTTCAGTCACAGGACTGGGCTCACAACTCTTAAGGACAGAGCATGTGCACCAGCGATGGCAGTACAAGCTGACAGCTAACATATATTTCATCTCACCAGAAAAAACCCACCCAAAACCTATTAAATGAGCAAAATCTTTGCACACTGCGTGCCACCGTTACACCAGCACTAACCCAGAGGCTTAGAAACAGATAGAAGCAACATCCCTGGGAACCACTCATTTCCTCCCAGGGATCCCACCCATTGCCTGTCCTCTCCAAGGAAGAGGTGAGAACTGCGTGTGTGCGCGGAGAAAGGCGTTTGTCCAAATTACCTTATTTATTCATGGGTCTTCCATAATAGTAATTATAAGAATAATACATCCTGTGGGAGCAATGTAACTAATTTATGCGGGGATGTGCAAATGGGCAATTTGCAAACTAATTGCCCACACACAATACACTGTGCAGACAGGTTGTCCGAACACTGGTTCTGCATGCTTTTTGTACGCTTGGCGGCTGCCTGGTAAGAGGCAGTTGGAATGCTTTCTGGGCATACAATGGGCTTGCTCAAGTGTGCAACTATTTCGAGGGGAAGCTATCCCGCCCACCCCGGGTGGAGAAGGTTTGTTCTGCCTGCGTCCAGCTGCGGTGTCCTGCCAGGAAAACACAGGGGCCATGTGTGGGACAAAACGTTTTGGCCTTATTGCCTCTGCCGGCTTGGAAGGACACAGAGAATATCAGCAGCATATGGGCCTCGGGGGATTTCAGCCATTTAACAAACATTATATGCTCCATAATGAAACAACAATATTTTGGTACTTAGATCAACC
Source organism: Steatornis caripensis (assembly GCA_013398225.1). Taxonomy (NCBI): domain Eukaryota; kingdom Metazoa; phylum Chordata; class Aves; order Caprimulgiformes; family Steatornithidae; genus Steatornis; species Steatornis caripensis. Next base: position 210,010 of record VZSC01016548.1, on the reverse strand, counting down.
AAATAACTAAATTAAATTCCCTAGGTGGTGAGAGCTGGTATGCTAATTGGCTTGCCTTGTGGATTTTCTATGTGGCTCCCCAAGAAACAGATTGGCCCATTTTTCAGGCAACTGATTGTTAATTGGAGTAATGAATAGCAGGCTGAAGGGGCTGATCACTTCGCTTGGTAAATTCAAACCCCTGCCATTCATGAGGACAAGCTAAAGGTGAAGTGTTTTTCATGGGAGGTGGGCAGACGGGCTGGTGCCATGTCGACCCAAACGCATTTTTCTTTCCCTTTACGCTGGGAACACAAGGGAAGGTCTAGCACCTGATTCCCCTGCATCCTCTGGGATGCTGTGCTCTTCAAACAGCTGAATTGTCAGCGAGAAGGGTTTCGCACATTGACTGCTGAATGCCAGCCGGTACCCTTATTGAGCAGGCCTCTGCAGAGTAGGGAGGAGTCCTAACAGTCACTCCACAGTCAAGAAAAAGTCACTAACCAGTCTGCTGCTCTGGCTCTGTGGTCCCTAACACACGCAACCTCTACTGCCTCTGTGAAAGTTCTTAGTTTTGCTGCGCTTTGCTTCCCTGGTAGTGCTGACGGGCTGGACAGAAGCGTTTGAGGGACAGGAGCAGGCTGGTGCAAACAGGTCAGTAGGACACAGCTTTGAGGTTGCTCCCTTCACTACCCCGGCTCCTGCATCCTCAGCTGGCCACACAGCCACTGCTCCTTCCCCTTCCCACTCACTAACCACCAGTGGTTCTGGTTCCCCACTATCACAGCTTCCCAAGTTGGTTTGAGGAACACAACTAGGGTGTGGAGAAAGTGAAGCTTGGGGTCTTGTTGCTCTTTGATCCAGACGACCCAGCCATCAAGCTTGCACTGGCAAGGATGAAGGCTGTTACATTGTTTCCCACCCAACTCTCTCCAATGCCTGGCTTCCATTTCAAAGAGACTGTGAAAATGCTGAGCCCTCTCTGTTCTCACAAACTTTGCTGAGAAGCTCTCAGCAACTGCTTGGGGCTGAGCAGCCCTCTTCAGATCATGCTCCATGGTGCCACACAGGACACCCACATGTTCTTCTGAGCAAGCTTCCATGCAACTGCTTTCTGCACCAAGACATGAGGTAATGACTGCCTGAAAACCACGGACAAACTATTCACCAAGGACTATACACAGAAAATTTTAGAAATGGGTCCCTTTAGGGTATTTCAAGCACTATTCTGCAACTGATGACCTTCTCAGATCTTTAGCTGAACCAAAAAATAGCTTTTCTAAATTCACAGAATTACCCAACCAAAATATTTTAACTTGTTAATACATCACCTTTCCAGACAACCACAGTTATATATTCTACTAAAATGTACCAATTGTTTCAGTTGCTTATTCTCCAACAAATGCAGTTTCAGTTTCATGTTCAGCAAGAAGGTGGCTCAAACCAGCACACAGATGCCTAATATCAAAAGTCACTTCTGAAAATCTCACTTACAGCATAATTTTTCTGCATCATGATATCAAATTAACTGAGCCCTTCAGAGAGACTAAGATGACATTTTGCAAGAAGATATTTATTTTAATAAATTATGTTAGAAGACAGGTAGGTGACTCCATTTACTGACAGAAAACACGGCACAAGAGAAGACAATTGACATCCAAAAGCAATCAATGGGTTTTGGTGCCTGCATTTCTGGGTGCCCAAGGCAGGTGCTTCAAAAGGCCCAGTCCTCAAAGGGCAGGGAGGCTGGTTTCGGAAAAAGTCTTCTTCAAGTGCCTCAGGCTGAAAAGCAGAATTTTCCTATGCTTCTCCGAGCTGATCGTAACTATTCATCCAGGCACTTCTGCATTCACCCTGGCACACGAGTGCTTTATAACCAACACTGAATTTATCACTGGAGCACTAGAAAATACATACATTTTATAGAAACTAAACCACTGAAAATTTGCTTCTGAAAGGAAGCCTAGAAAGGACAGTCCTGCAGCTCCTGAAGCATAAATGATTGAAGGCTAACAACAGGCTGCCCCTAATATTGTTTGTCAGTAGTTGGTGCAAGACATGAAAAAACTGACAATACTTCCTTTCTTTCAAAAGTGCATGATGATTATTGCACACACAAAACTTCAGGCACCTCCTAACAAATGAGAAGTTCACAGTGTTTCAGAGCAGAAAAGTTACTTTCTGGATCATTCTCCCTCATGAAACTCTAAGCACTCATCACCAATGTCCAGGGTCAGGCAAAATGACATGGAAGACAGGGAGCAGTGAACTCCTCCTCAGAGCACCTTCAAAAATGACGCTCAGGGCATGAGAAGTGGCATGAAGTGAAGTAAACAATACTGCACTTGGATCTGATGCAGATGTTTAAGCTGGGCATAGTCTTCTGGACACAATGCCACATTTTTGAAGGTACCCTAAATTAAAATCAAGGCTTGTTTCCGATCCGTTGTTCCTCTGCTACTTCTGAGATAAATGCAAGAACAGCACCTGTGAACAGCTATTTATGTCTCCCTCTGTAAAGCTGACATGAAAGTTTCAGAGTGAAACCCACAGAGCTGTGTCTCAGACTGCTGTGGCTTCAGCTCCTCTTATTGCTGAAGGAAGGCAGTGTAAGAGAAGGCTGTGCTGCCTCAGATGGCACCGTCACATTGAAATTGGCCACTAGATGTAGTTTTTTGCGCTTCAATCTGACCCAGTCGCATTTCTGTACAACGAAGGAACACATGCTAGTAACTCTTCAGGTCAGATTTAATTTTAAGATTGGATACCTTGGGTTATACACATAGAGGGGAGTCAACAGCCAGCTTTATTTCCATTTATTTCCATTTTCTACACAATACACAACAGAACATTATCAATATTGAGGAAAGACAGACACTTTCAGATGTCTGTTCTTCATAATTTTAAATTGCTTCTAACATACTTTATATAATACTCCTCAAAAATATCATAAGACACAGAGAATTCATCATGAAACTAAACTGTGAAAACAAGTAATCGTGCAAAGATGCAAATCATCGCACAAAAACCACAACTACTGTCTGTAGTCAGCAGTCTAACTGGCAGGTGATTACTAAGACCATTTTTCAGAGGTTGATACTATCTAGGTCTTCATTAATGACCTGGGAGATGGGATGCAAGGTGCTCTCGACAAGTTTGCACTTTGCACCAAGCTGGAGGGCAGGGCTGCTCTTGAGAGGGACCTGGACAGGCTGGAGAAGTGGGCTGACAGGGGCCTCATGAGGTCCAGCAAAGGTAGATGCCAAGTCCTGCCACAGGACAGACAGAAACCCCCACACAAGGGGACAAACTGGGGCCTAGCTCCATGAAGAAGCCCCCGGGGGTCAAGCTTAACAGGATCAGCAGGATGTCCTTGCAGCAAAGGCAGTCAACCATACCCCGGACTGTGTTAGTAAAAGGGAAGCCAACAGGAGAGGAGAGACCCTAGCCCACCATTCAGCACTTATTTGTTCAATCTGGAGAAGGGAAGGCAATGGGGAGAGCTCATTGCTATCTGCACCTACCTAAAGAAGAGAAGACAGAGACGGCTTCTTCCCAGAGATATTCAGTGACAGCACAAGAAGTGACTGGTACAAGCTGGAAGAAGGCAAGATTATTAGATATCAGGAAACAAATTTCACCCTATGGGTGGTTCAGTCCTGGGACAGGGCTCAGAGAGTCTCTGTCCTTGGAGATACTAAAAACTCAACTGGCAAAGCTTTCAGCAACCTGATCAAACTTCAAATTTGGCCCTAGTTTGTGCATGGGAACCTCAAGAGGTCAGTTTGAAGCTAAATTATTCTGTTTCAAATATCATGCCCCAAATGTTTTTTTAAACTAAAGCATTTTTACCAAAACCTGTTTTTTTTGAAACTTACCATCATACATCATACAGTAATAGCTCACAAAAGCTCTATAGAAGAGGTTGGGATCAATTTTCTGCAGGGGAAGCAGAATGATAAGGTGAGAAAGGACTTTCTTCTCACTCAGAATATTTGCAATTGACTCCAAGATTACAACAAGATTGTAAAAATCTTTATTAACAAAAGCCTGGTCAAGGCATGGGCTATCTATTCAGCTAGACAAACCTGTGCCACTTGACAACCAGTTGAGCTAATGAATAATATATATATTTGAATAAAAGCTTTGCACACATACTCACTAGTAGAACATATGTTTTTGACTGCCTGGAAACCCATCCCTAACATGAGAGACAGGGAACAATTCCTGAAATTGTGAACCGTTAAAAATGGTAGCAATTTGTTGTTGCTTTACTCATCTTCACTATCCATTTTTTTCTTCAAAGCCAGCTTCTTGATGGAATTACAGATAATATTCAACATAGTGCTATGTGACAGCCCATAGGTGGATGCATTTCTAATGAATTTGGGTAAGTTAGAAATGCACTGATAGGAGACATGAAAAAAATCTGGGGAATTCTCCTTAATTAGATTATGCTCTCCACACTCTGTCTGTATGAATGAGGACACAGCAGCGGAACCTGCCTGACAGTTTTGTTAATACAACTGTTACGGTTTGTAGTAGCAGACATCTGTTTTAAAGCTGTGATCCAAATCTGCCCCTAGAGGCCAATCAGTCAGGCTTCGGACCTTGGTCTAAAACATTAAAAGCAAAATTCATACTTGCTGGGAGCAGGTGCAATTCCATTAAACTCAAAGGTATTGCTGCTCACCACATTTCAACATCAGCCTAGATTTCAAACAGTCCCTACAGTCCTGCAAGTGCAAGGAGAAATAAGCTCATTCATTATAGAATATCCAAATATTAGCAGGGTGTAGTAATGCTGTTTCCCATCCCAGAAATGTGTCTCAATAGAGTGACTGAAGTGCAAAGCACATTCAGCTCCTACTCGCTGCCCTACGAATCAAGGGCTTGGAAATTCTGCTGTATTTTCTCCCTCATGCTTAATTTTCTTGCATACAGACATGCACAAGGATAAATTCTCTTGCCTAGAAGACTTTTTTTTCTCTGAAAGCAGAATCAATTCACATTTTATTGCAATAATCCAAGGTCAAACATGGAGGGGGCAGAGGGGGAAAATTTGGAAATGATCCTGCCATACGTCACTGCAGACAACAGGCACACACCTCTGTATAAATAAATAACTGCTAAGCCAACCCCATTCATGTTTCTAATTAGTGAAAGCTATTAAACAAGCAGACACATAATATAGGTCAATTATGTAGGTCATGATAAATTTGTGAAGAACTTCAGCCTGCAGGGCACCAAAAACACCACACTGAGGCAGCATTTTCAAAGTTACAGCTCATTTCCATGCGTGGCTTTCGAATAACTGAGGAACAGCAGAGATTTGCTTGGTTTTTCTGTTTTGTGGTACTATAGCTGCCACCACTAACGAGAACATCAGTGACATCCCCTGGGAGACACCCTCTATGATACAATCACAGAACCTGGTGGAGCCCATCTAGCATTTATTGTAGACAAATCCAATGCAAAATGACTAAGATCATCTATTATATCCTACTATAGAGCAAGAGCAAAATATAGCTACTTGGACTGATTCTAGAGGGCTCCAGAGTTTGAACTTACTGCCATGTAATACCTTTAGCTCAAGAAAAAAATCCTGGAAGACAAAAAGAGATACTACCTCAGATCACAGAAATAGATGAAAAGACTGGAAAATCAGTACAAAAGCAGATAGAGCTAGAAAAGCAAAGCAGCCAGAGGAGGACCTACATGCAAATATGGTAAAGCCATGTTTTGATCCTGATTTCCTCAGAATAGGAGGCTTATGTGATTGTTTTGCCCACCTGATGACCCTCCAAAACTTTTGAACCAGTTACTAGTTTCAGCCACAATTGCCAGAAACATCAATGTCTCAAAGATGTTTAAATTCTATGAGTTTGTAAAAAACTGGTAGATATCTAAAGGAGATGGAGAAATATCTTATTTATGCTTTCTCTGTAGGAAAGGCAATGGCAACTCAGCATTTATCTAGTACGTCTGATCATTGCCCTCTGACCAGAGGCAGATGCAGCTCTGGAGAAGCCACAGGGTGTGCCAAGTCCTGCCTTGCTAGAAATGTTGGGAAGCAATGATGGGGAACCACAGTGAAGGGCATCAGAGAGCAGCAGGTGCCATGTGGGGTTTCAGGTAAGTGAGGGGACTGCAGAGGGATACCGGGAGGACATGAGGATAGAATATCACAGCAAACACTACAGATGTGTGGTTTGCAGCATGGAGATAAAGGGGTTGTGGGCCTCAGATCCATTGGGAAGCAAGCTTAATGTTCAATGAACATCACATTTTTCTGCTAAACATCAGCACTAGCAAAATTTGTTCTTTAAGATGAATGCAGAAAACGGATGTTGGGTGGGAATTTAAGCTGTAGGTGTAGTTGCTGTTACCTTCCCTTACTATTTCCAGAGTATTTTTCTTCAGGCAATCCCAACTCTGCCTGCCTTGGGACAGGACTTTCTGGCTTCCTGGACTGCTGTTAGCAGAGGAACTCCAAAATCTTAAAATCAAATATCTCAGGGAGTTACCCGATACTCTCTTTTGTACCTTAAACATGCAATAGTATTAATAACATTATTAGTTAAGTGGCTGGGGAGCATCTGGAACTGAGATGCAGAGCAACAGCAGTTGAGAGGCTGCTGTCTGAGCACCCGTGGGCTGCTACGCCAGCTTCATTGACACCAGCACAAGCCAGGACCTGGGAACACACTCCTCACCCCTTTGAACTTATCAAAACTGCGCTGCTGCCTGGAAGAGTCAGTCCCCAGGCAGGGCAGGGGAGGCAGCTCCAAGGGAAACATGCTCTGCACAGGGAGCCGTAGTTAACTGCACAGGTCTCAGAGGGCAGATGTTCAAAATCATGCTTGTGCATCTGGGCCCACATAAGGTAGACCGAACACCATTGCTGGCTGTGTGTCAGCTGGTTGAACTCCTGTGTGCCTCTCAGGATGTGAGGAGATGGAGCATTTTGTGTAATTTGGCATATGTTACTACCTGGCTTGCACAAAACAACATACCAATCATGCAGAGTATATGGGTACACTGTGCCAAAAATACTGACCTTGTATTTATCTATATAATATTATCTTGTTACTGTTTGCAATAGTCATGATTGAACTGGTGAAATAACCTTTTAATTATACAGTTTCTCATATTTGTACAATTTGTCTTCGATAAGTGTTTATTAATCCTCATCCAAACATCCAACACAATTGTTCTTACAACACTGGAGTGACAGAGATTGTTTCCCAAATAACTGGTTCCCAATGACATGCATTCTAGCTCAGATACGACATATATAATACACCAAGCCGTGAATCTAAACATGCATATATAAGTAATATATATAATACATAGACATCACACTTGAAAAAAATGTTACAAACCTCAGACTATATGGCTTGAGTTAATCCTAGGAATGACCACAGTATCGTGTGTGAGAAAGTCTCGCGAACAAATGCAAAACCTTTCAAGCCATCTACACTCCCTCCCAGGCCCCAGATGAGGGAAGGTGGTTTCTAACAACAGACCGAGAACTGTTCCCCGTGCACATCAATGATGCTTTTCACAGGAGGAAAAAACCCCACAGCACGACATTCCCATTCTTTGGGATTTCTACTCCTAACTACAGCACTGTTTATGAACATATATGCAAGATATTTCAACTATGAGAAATACTCTACTATTTTGCCTCATCTCTGAGGAAATGGCGTGCCCTGATAAAATACTGCGCTCTGCTGGCCTGGGCTGCTTTTCCATAAAGGCCTCACTTCCCACCTTGTTTTGCTGGCTCTTTAACTGCATCTTTTAGCAATCAGTGACAGGAGCATCTTTAATTTAGGACTGAAAAACATTACACTGCTAAGGAAAACAATATTGGTATCATCTAAATCCTTTGTCTGAAAGAAACAATGCAAGTAGTCCTTGAACCTGAATAACTCTCCAGAAGTATTCTTGCTTTCTTGCAGCTCGAAAGAAGAAATAGGCTGTTCATGCAGCAGGCTCTCCATTGTAACTAGCTCAGACAAGAGCGTATTTGTGAACGTAAGGTGCTGAAGTCCTGTTCTGACCATTTTTAATCTGTCATCATCTCATATTTTGGGTCAGAATAAGGTGATGCCATGCTGCAGACTCACCAGGACCAGCCACCCATGCCCAGCTTCAAGCATCACCCTCCCCTCAGTCCCAGGGATAAAGGGTATTAACCCAGAAGCCAGGCTGCATCTTTGCTGAGGTTCTGCTGTCTACCTTCTTCCCGGTGGGTTTACAGCCTCTGAGATGCTGGGACCGACAGGAGCGCTACAGCAGCAATGTTGGGATTAACACCCACAGGAATCACCAGCTGGGTTTTTCAAGCTGCCTGCAGACTCAGACAGGTTTCTGTGAAGAAACTGCACTAGGTGTCAGGGTCTCGCCCACAAACTAGGAGAGCTAGAAACTAAATATAAATTCTGTTGCAATCACCTCATGGGTGAGTCACAGATCTTAAATATTTTACGAGTTTGTGTCTTAATCTTCCTTTGTGGGATTCTCACATTAATAGCATGATTTCTTTTAAATATAATTAAACAACATTAAAACAAGTCCAAAAAATAGTTGAAAAGATCAGTTTCATTTACCTGTGTAAAACAGGGAGTTTCATTTGAACAGTAACCACCATCTGAAATTCCTAAATGCCTGCTACTCACAGGACTGGGAAAAAAACCCTAATTTACTTTCCAAGCACTGCTACAATGGAGTCATTTACTGGAACAAGTAACACCCTGGGAGACTCGACACTCATTCCTACAGGAAGGTGTCTCAGCACACATGCCTGTAGCACCCGCACAGAGCTGTGGGAGCGACAGCAGGGCTTACTGGCAGGATGTGCGCCTCCTGCATGCAGCCAACAGCATCATGGCTTAAGACCTCTGCTCTGTATCGGATTTCCAAACATCAGTGTCCCTTTCTTTTCTTCATGCCTTGCGTTTGCTGCTGCGCACTCACACATCCTCGCTCCCAAACTGCCTATCCTCATTCTTCTCTATGGGGTGGAGCAGCAAGCTGCTGCCGAAAGACAAAATGATCTAGGTGGAAGAAGAGCCATTAAGGAAGTTACTCAAGCAGAAAAAGTGCTGGAGGAACACCACGGATGGAGAAAAAAAAAAAAAGCAGCCAGCTGGGGGTGTCCTTTACTCACACCTGCCAACACTGTCCGCCTCAGAGCACGACCAGGCTTGCAGGCAGGGAGTTCGTGCCAGGGCTGGATCTCACCGGAGGCGCACAGGGAGCCCAGCAGTTCTGCCCGCCATCTCTCCGGTGACCTCATCTCAGGACTGTAGGGCCCCTCCTCGGCTTCCACAGGTCCTGGTCTGCTCCACAGCTGCCTTCTGTCCCGCACCTCCTCCCCCTACCTCCTCTCGCCTCGGGGACTGCTTCTCTCGCACCTTTTCCTCACACCTCTCTGGTTTTGTGGCGTTTCGTCTTCTTTTAAGCACATTTCCCCCGGGACACCACCCCTGACGTGTTCCGCCGGGTCTTGCGGGGGAGCTGCTGCGGAACCGGCTGTATCCGGCGGTGGCAGCGCCCGCCTCTCCTCACGGAACAACCCCCGCGGCCAACGCCCGTCCCGGGCACCGGGCGCAGCCGCGCACCCTTCAAGGAGCGGCACACGGGGGCGACCCGCCTCGCGCACACCGGCCAGCACCGCGCCTGCGCAGGGGGAGCCGTGGACGCCCGCGCGGCGGGGCAGCGGCGTCGCCATGGCGGGGCTAGCGGCGGCGTGAGTGCGAGCGGTGAGGCTGGCCGGGAGTCGCGCGGCGCGGCGGGCGCGAGGATCCGTGTGTGAGGGGGCGCGGCGGCGGCGGACGGGCGCCTCGCGTGTTGTGCCGGGCTGTGCCGCCCGCGCTGAGAGGTCGTGCCAGGGCAGCGCAGGCCCAGGCTGCCCGCCGGCCTGTGTCATGGTGGGCATCTGCCCGACACCCGGCTGCCGCGGAGTTCCCGCCCGCCCTTCCTGGGCCGCGCAGGCGGAAAGCTTTTCACTTGCAGCGAATCTCAGCGTCCCCTGACAAAGGCAAGGCAGAGTTAATCCCGGTTCTCTTCAGGAAAGTGGGGATAGGGGGTTATGGTGGCGGCCTGCTGCTGCTCCACCCCCTCATCCTCCAGCCTCCCCTTTCCCGCGTGGGAGACTTCTGTCTCCTCAAAGGATCATCCGGTTCTTGCTGCTTTCCTCCCGTGACGTGTTCTTAGGTCTTGTGTAGCTGCAGTGGAGACCTTTCTGGCACCAAGAAGATCAGGGTAGTCAGCCCCTACACGTGCAGTAATTTGCTGCCTCTGTCTCTGCCTGCTGATAGAAGCCGGAAAGATTTTTCCTTTTTTTGCAGTGCCATCTCTGATTTCTGTTTCGTGACAACCTACCGTTTTATTTGCCCTACATTGATCTGTTCTTCATACATGTTTTTGCCTGTGGTTTTATTTTCCTCCATTTTTATAAAATTTTGTCTTTCCCATTTTTGGCAGTATACCGTAATCACCTTGAATTTAAATTCCTCCCCCTCACGTCTTCTGTACACCTCCTGCATTCATATAATCAACAGATTACGTGTGTGTCAAAGTCAGCTTCATCAATTGGTCTGCTATAACTTATTCATTGCACTATCACGAAAGGAAAGATAATGTAATTTGCTCCCCCTAAGTCACTGCTGGCTGTTTTTTAATAGTCTGGATGATGTCATGTGAGTGCTTGTACATTTCTTGCAGTGTGCTTTGCTGTGGTTTCTTTCCTGATATTGGAGCTGGGTGGGGGGCAATGTAATTCCCTGGGTCTTCCGTCTTGCCTTTTAAACACTGATTTTAAATTGTCTTTGTCTGGTCTTCTGGGACATCCTTTACCATCCAGGAACTAACAAAGATAAGTGAAACTGATTGGGGTTGCCCAGAGAGGTTGTGGGATCTCCATCCTTTGAGGTTTTCAAGATGCAGTTGGATATAGTCCTGAGCAACATGCTGGGTCGCCATACCTCCCCATGCTTTGAGCAAGAGGTTGGATGAGAGACCTCTTGAAGTCCCTTCCCACCTCAGTTAATGTATTTAGCTTCTCTGAATTCTCCTCACTCTGTTCCTTCTTAGGCCTCCATAGCAATGGGGAAAAGAAGATTTATGCAGCTCCATGTCTTAAAATCAGCTGTAGATCTCAGTGACATGCTGAAGGAGGATGGATATGTTGCTTTTGAGAGATTGGGAACATAGTGTGTGGTCTCATAGGCATCCAGTGGCCGTGGAGGCATTTGATGGTTAGGCTAACCAACAATGGGAGAGAGGGTTTTGCTGCTAGGTGCACTTTTAAAAGTGATTTGCCTGTGAGTCCCAGATTTTTGAATGCAGGATTCTATGTTGTCCTACTGGAATAAATGTAAGCATTTAAACGCAAGTTTCCCTGGGTTAGTTGAGATAGATTTGAGCACTGAAGACAGTAGCTGTTCTCAGTCTTACTCCAGATGCTGAAGGAGCTGCAGGCATAAATCTTTTTGCTTGCCGGCAGTAGTCTGTCACTCCTTGTGTGTAAGTTTTTTTACCAGACTGTTTGTTGCAGTGGCTTACTACTTATTTTGAGTATCATGCCCAACTTTTTTATCACAGATCTAAAACAACTAACAGTTAAGTATTTAACTGATACTCAAGTCCAGTTTACTCCTGTAGTCTCTTATCAAATAATCATCGTACTCTTAGATCGTTTCAGCAGGTTTAGAAAATAAAACGTATCTTTTCTTTTCTGGTGGATATAGGAGTGATGTGGGAACCACCGGTTCTATGTGAAGTACAAGAAATAAAACATTTAATCAAAGGAAGAAGCAAAACATCTGATAAATGGAAGCCATGAAGATATCAAAGCACTTCTTCGCTTTTGGGATTTTGGCATGCATAGCTATTTATGTTGCATACATAAAATGGCACTTGGATTCCAAACCAGTCATGGGAGTAACAGAAGGAGTTGCTGAAAGCAGAGGAGACGAAGTGAACCATCAGGCACTGACCACAGATCTGTCAGTATTTTATGGAATTATGTTTGATGCAGGAAGCACAGGAACTCGCATCCATATTTTTAAATTTACGCAGCAGCCAAAAGGTATGGCCTGCTTATTGCACGATAGATTAATTCTTCCTAACGTATGGAGCAGATTATTGATGATTCTCTTCTAGGGTTTACTTGACCAAACATGCTTCAGCTCTTTCTAGAGCGTGATCAGGAAGTATATTATTATTCAAGCATATGGGTTTGGATGAAATTATTAAAACATTCAACAAGGAGAAAGGGCTGTAATGTCAGAATGTGAACTAAGTAGCAGCTGTACATTTAGAACGGTGCCTTGGAAAGAGCAGTTTTTCATCACATGCTTGGTGGAAGAGAGGATCAGAAAATTCAAACTGCCTTATTCCCCCAGATTTTCACCGTAAGGTTGTTGGCTGTTTCCAGTTCCTGGTAGTGTGCTACTTCTCTCTCTACGTTGTCTGGTTTAGTGCATCCTTGGCTTCAGTGTTGGATTTAAATTGCAAAAATTCACTATTTGATTAAAATTGCTGTGTATTGCATCTGGACACAAAATATTGCTGGGAAGTAAGACAGAAGTGTACAAAAAAGCTCATTTTCCTCTGGAGTCATAAGTTTCATTTGTTTAGGTGTTGTCAGCCCCTATTTGTGAAACTGTTAAAGATGAAAGAATCCATGTGTGGATGCTGTTAGTAGGTGATCTGAGGATGCTTTTAAGGATTAGCAATGTGGTGTATGGTGTGATTGGTCTGTGAGGAGCACCTTCGGTCTGCAGAAAGGACTAATGTAAGGCTTAGCCACCAAAGGTGGCCAAACAGTCCATGGATTTCCTTCTTTCAGTGTATTCTCAAATATTTGGTGCTTCCTCGCTGCTTGTCTTTAAACACAATTTCAGAATATATTGCAGGAAATCTTATGGAGTGTAGTTTGTTACAGGAGGGGGTCATGTTGTCTTGCCTGCAGGTTCATATAATTGTCTATACTGCATGTTTCAAAAATACTTGGGTCTGTCTCGCTCTGCTGCCGTTGGAAATGATGGTAAAGCTTCCACGGAGTTTTGCTGGAGTCAAGTTGAGCCAGAACAGAGCATGCTGAAATGTGAGGTCTTTGTTACTGGTGCAGTTTAGAAAGCTGCACTTGGCAGGTGTAAGGGCTCAGAGTGGACTTGCACCCATCTGATGATGAAAAATATGTGCATAGTGGACACCAGCACTTGAAAAACAGTCGTGACTTTTAAAAATGGTTTTCTCGGGAACTAATTCCATAGCAAGGGCTGTGTTTAAAGGTCGGGTGGCTGTTGATAGCTCATTAGATAGAGGCTTCAGTTGACTTCCATTGGCACATAATGATGTAATATGTAAAATGCTTTTCTTTTTGTGCATGCAAAATTATTTATACCATTACTTATTTTGGAATCCTGCTTTTGAACAGAGACTCCCAAATTAACCCATGAGACATTTAAAGCACTGAAGCCAGGTCTATCCGCATATGCTGATGATGTTGAAAAGGTAATTTTGTTTCTGTTACTGCAGATGTACGTGCCCCAAAACCTCCTGTTCTCCATATGCCCCGCAAATCACATCTTGCTATGGTACAGTATGCTGAACTTTCTCAGTTCAGTGAAGGGTCTCCAAAGGATACAAGCCCACAGTAAAAGTTGATCAACATGCAGAGAAGCAAGGAACAGAACATGTTTGGTTCCACTCGGTGATGTTGTTAATTAAGCACAGTGGATGTTTTTCCTATTTCTGCCTTAAGAATTTTGATGTGCTTAAGAAAATGACAAAAGAGCTGTGTTGAATTGGAGCAGAATCTTCTCCAAAAGTAACTGGAATTGGATTCTCAGGAAAATAGTCTGAAAAACAGGCGAAGTACTAAGTGACGTCGCTCCCATCACCCTTCTGGCTCACAGGGATTTAGGGACTTCCTAAGTCAGGCTTACACCCAGCTCACAGTGTTTTACTGGCTGGAAAGGCCTTTTTGCTCCAAGGATTTGTCATATTGCCTTTTGAACCTTTTGTACCTTTTGTAGCCAAAACATTCAGTGGCAGAATTCTGTCACTGTTTGAAAAAGTGACTGGTTTGACCCGTTGCTGAATAATGCCCATTATATCCACCGAATCTCATGCTGTAGGCAGTAGTGAGTCCTCCGCTGCCTTCTGCCCCCTTGTGATACTCAACTTGTCTCTGTTCTACATGTACAGTGAATCATACCTCTGATCACACTTTTGCCCTTCCAAGAAAGGCAAATCTAAAGAGTTTCTAAGGTGCCTTTTTTTGTTCTTTCTCTCTGCTCACAGAGTGGCCAGGGAATAAAAGAGCTTCTGGAGGTGGCAAAGAAGGAAGTTCCTATGGAGCTGTGGAAGTTTACTCCTCTGGTCCTGAAAGCCACAGCAGGCCTACGGTTGCTGCCAGGAGAGAAAGCTCAGAAGTTGCTGGATAAGGTACTATTTCTTGTCTCTCAGTTTGCTTTCCAGAAATTTTATAGAAAAATTTGGTCCCTTCCGTGTAACGTACATACTCCTTTGTCTTCATGTACATGAACCATTCCTGTCATTTAACCCTGAAAGCAGTGCAGACCCACCTCATCTCAGATGGGTTTCGGGGGAGAAATTGCGTGGGTGCAAGCACAGGGGAACGATGACGGCTCCAAATAATCCTGGAGATGACATACAACATATCAAGTGTAATGAAATACTCCTAACAGTCACCACAAGCTTGTTCTTGCTGGGCGTGTTTGTTGGTGGTTTTGACCAGGATGCTGCTATTTTGAGAAAAGCTCTCTGCTTGATTGGTCATGTTATCAGCCTGCTGCTGCAAGATTGCTAGTTTATATTGATTGGAAATAATGTAAATTGTATTTATAGGCATGTAAAATGTGTTTAATATTTTAAAATACTATAAAAATAAACAAAATACTATGTTTTAGACCTTACCGCTGCAGGAAAAGTTTATTAAGTGTGCACTAAGTGTACTGTCTTTCTAAGCAACAATTGCAAGGCAGAAACGTGGTGTGGTTGAAACCGGTATCTCTATTGTTCTTTGCTGCCTGCAAGCTGGCGTGTTCTTTTCCACACTGAATTGCAGCTGGCACTGCTGCAGTGGTTACTTTAGAGGACTCTGGAAACCTAAGGCTTTGCTACCTCATGTAGGATGTAGTGTAGAGGACCTTTAACAGCCAACATGCTCCTCTTAAAAATGCCTGGGGCATCTCTGAAAGCCAGGGTGTCCATTTCCTGCCTCTCCCATGCATAGATAATACCTTGTGGGTCACCAATGGTAGCAAAGTAAACTGGTTTCCCTTCCCTACCCATGTCCATCCCTTGTTAATGGCATTTCTGAGCAGTCTTCAAGCTTGAAAACCCACACATCCATCCCTGTCTGCAGCGAACTGCAGAGCCAGCATCTAAATCGCTGACCTTTTATAGCAGAGCACAGGCTGATGCTTGTTGGGCTCTGAAACTTCAAACAAGGTGGTGAGCAGCAGTCAGGGTCTGGGCCAAGAAGAAGAGCAGTTGTGTAAAATTGGAGTTTTAAAAAAAATTTCCTTTCAGCTGAAAAAAGATTTCTCTGAGTATAGCTTTTATTTGAACTACAGGTGAAGGATATTTTTCAGGCCTCCCCCTTCTTCGTGAGGGACAACTGCGTGTCGATAATGAATGGAGCCGATGAAGGTAGGCTAACTTGTGGAGACTTTTTCTGCAGTCCTGGAGATTCCTGCTGCACTGTGGCAAGTCCCCACTCACTGTAGTGGGAACCCACAAGCAGTGGGTTTCAGACAGTTTTTTACTGCCTCAGGCAGTGCCTGTCAAAGAGATCTTGTGCTATGTTTTCCATTTGAAGTCCTGAACTCTGTCCTGATCTTCAAACCTCAGAGTGCTGGGCAGTTCTTGTGGGATCACTAGGAAGCCACTGTGCAGTGAGCACTGTTGGAAAGGTTTCTGAATATCTGCTTATTGAGATGGTCTTCAACGACTGGTCTTGCACACCATGCTCTTGACAATGCTTATCAGAGCTTTCTGGAAGTATTGGGTCATAATGTGAATTATAACTGACTAATAGCATGATTGTGAGTTCAATCTGAAAAAGCATTATACATACAAGAAAATAGATTCTGAAGTAAGTTGATGCTCATAAAAGAAATGCTGAGGACAGAATCCGGAATCAGTCTTGATTTAAAATAATTTGAGGAAGCATGTCTAAATTCTAAGTAATTGAGTGTTGAACTGTGTTTTAAATCTGCTTAGAAACCAAACTTTAAAATAGCTGGAGCTGTTTGGAGCTGTTTATGAGTTTCGTTTTGACTGCTTAATGGAAGAAAGACATTGTAATTCTTCTTTTTGTTATGTTTTAAAATCATTAATAGTAGTGACAGCCTTTGTTCAGCCAAGGATTGAACTGGACCATGTTCCCTGCATGCCATGAGTCTTAACCACATGGGTAAATATTTGAATTTGTTAACATAAGACCCACTAATTTATCTAATTTATGGAGAAAAAGTTTATAAAATAAGAACACGAAAGAAACAGTGTGGCTCACAAAAATGCTCAGAGGAAAATAGGAAAAATTAGAACACTGAAAAGATGAAAATTCTTAGCATTCAAAAGGCAAGTCAAGTGCCTGACATCAAACAAAAGCCTACCAGTGAGTGTTTTCCTAGAAAATTAACAACGTGAGTGTCAATCGTTTCCTTTTCTTTGAGCTAAGAACTGAAGCTTTTGTGACTTCTCGCCTAAGTTTTTGACCTGTGAAATACAGAGTTCTCCAGGCATTTAATATGTGGAGCTTGCATAATCTCTGGTATAGAAGGTCATTCTCTTTGTCTAAGGCATCTAATCTTGGTTTTTGACAGCCATTGACAGTTGTGGAAACACTGGATTTTGGGCAGGGTGGGTCAGGGGAGCTCATCAGAGGCAGTCCGGTTCACCCTTCTTGAAGCTCCTTCTTGCTTAGCTCTCAGCTAGACGTCCTATTGAGACTTTGTATTAAAAGTCCTCCATTTGTTAAAGGGGGACAAGGGATCTTGTGGCAGATGGTCTCTGATGTCTCTGTCTATTGTTGGATGACAAGCTCTGATTTGCTCATTGTTTTGTTTAGATGGTATGATTAAAATGTATGAGAAAACTTTAAAATGCCTCCAGCTAAACAGATGCTAAAGCAGGAAGACCTTGTAATACGGCTCACCTTATTTGTTACTATTATTAGATACAATGAAATGGTATGGTCTAACTGCGTTTTCTGAATCTTTTCCTTATTAGGTATTTCAGCCTGGATCACAATAAATTTTTTAACAGGTATGTGTACATGAGCATGTGCATAAAGATACGACTGACGCTGTGAAATTCATGCTGTTTTCTGTCCCTGCATGGGACTTGCTCATTCATTGGGGTGGAGTGGGAGAAAGATGGATCTGGGAATAAGTCAGCAGTTGTTTTTGTCCTGGCCTGTTTCAGTCATTAGGATTTTTGCCATTTACTTGACAGAGTGAGGAGTTTAATCCCTTCTCCTAGATGTTTAATGTAGCCTGTCTTTCTTTCTTTCTTACCCTGTAGGGTACCAGAGCATTTTATTCCTTTTTAGTCTGCCACTAGCTCTGCCTGAATTTTTAATGTGGATGTTCTAGATGTGCTTAGCAACTGCACAGAGTGAAAGAAAGTGCTATGCTCACAGGGTGAAAGAAAGTGCTATGCTACTTCCTTACAGATTTATAACACAGAAACACCACAAGTGTTTTCACTGCTGAGTTAGAAAAGGGTAGCTGAAAAGTAAAGAGAAAACGAAGCTGAAGCTCTCTCTGACAATAAGTAAAGCAGTCTGCTGTCCAAATGCCCTGTTCAGCACACACAATGTGTGGAGCAATACGACAACTGCTCTAAAGCTTTTTATGCTCACAGGAAATATCAGAAAGGTCAGAGATCTTCAAACAGCAGCTATCATGTGGTATACTGAGGTACTCAGCACAAACTAGTCTTGTCAGGAAGATGTATTTGAAGGATCTAACTGAGAAGAACTGGATTTAAATAAGAGAGGTCTGGGCTGGCAGCAGGAAGAATTCCAAGAGGGCTGAGTTTCTTCAGGCAGCTCTTTTCAGTCTGTCATCCCCTTGGCCGTAGGAATCTGCAAAATATCACTAAGGGATCGGGGAGAGGTGGCCAAGAAAACCACATTCCTCTGTGTTACAAAGTGGTTACCAGAGTAGTGTTTGCAAAAGGGTCCTTGCATCCACTTAAAAATGTTTAGGAATCCAGTAACTAAAGCTGCCGTAATTAGGGCATGAACAGCCATCACAGAAATAAGAGAAACTCTCTCACTTGAACATTTTCAAGTCACGCTGATAAATCCAAAATAAGTGCCCAGTAGATAACAGTATAATTTTGTGCTGGCTGGAAGCTGACAGATGGAGTTAGATTGTCCTGTTTTTTGCCACTGTACTTCTGGTTTTGTTCCTAGCCGGTTTCTCACAGCATGCACCATTGCTTTCTCTGTTCTGTCACACATTTCAGGTAGCCTAGATGATCCACAGAAGAGAAGTGTAGGGATGCTGGATTTGGGTGGTGGATCAACACAGATCACCTTCCTTCCACGCACCAAGGTAATGTGAACATGCACACTGTTGGGAAATGCTGGTGCAGAAGTCAGTAACTGCTCAGATTTTTTTCTCTTGGAAACATACCAAGAGTTTGTCAGTGTGATGTGAAGCCATGCTTCTGACAGAAAAACACAAGTCACTTGGTCACATCTACCTTGTTATAGTCAGTCACAGAGGCATTCACAAGTCTTTGTCGGTTCCCATACTCCAGCTCTGTGGGTCAGTGGTGCACCTGGTGAATCTGCCAGGGCTGCTTTATCTTGAGGAAAACACAGTGTTCACCTGCACGTCTTAATCCTTGACTCTCAGTGTGTGCTTATAATGAAGAACTCAAAGGCAATGCTGTTAATGAATTAAAGTCCAACATTTGGCCTATACTGAACACAGTAAGATGCCTTCTCAGTCCTTGTTTCTGGTTTTCTTGAGTTTACTCAGTTGCAATTGAGTGCTTTCTAAGGAGCAACTGTTACTATGCAGTAAAAAATACATGCTGATGTTTGTCATTTCAGCTTCCTGTTGTGGCATTTTTATAGGTGTTCTGTGAGCAGGAAGCACTGTGGAGGCATAAGGCTCTGGTCGGAGCAGAGATACTGTTCGTAGTAAAGCTGCACAAAAGCCGAGTGTTGGGATGCTGTATCTCGTGTCCTAGCCTGGGCTGACCAAGACGTTGTGCTTTTACAGCAGAATGACAGGGGATGTGAAGAGTCCAGGATGTGGAAATTCTGGACTTTAGAGGTGGTGCTAAGATATGAGCAGCATGAATAGTGTTGTGGCCTCAGCTTTGCTCCCCACAAACGCACTTGCTGTAGTGGTGCACTTGGGGAAGAAGCAGCAAAGTGCTTTAGATAATGACCCTTTCATTTCTTCGGACCACAGGCTGGTCCTTGCTCTGTACCTTGGCAAGCACAGTGATGTGCTTTTCCTGTGGCTTGTGGAAGTTCACAGCTGAATTCACTTGAGTAAGAAGTTAATGTGTAGTTGGCTTTCGTATTATTTTGCACAGCTTTTCCTAGTAGAGATCATGTGGAGAGGCAGTTGCTGAAGCCTCTTGACAAAAGCAGTTAAGAGCTGGAATAAGGATTTATTTTTAATTAAAATAATTATTTTATACACCAATTTGGTATGGATACAAATAGAAATGTAACCAGTTTAGACTGTCATGTGAAGACACTACTTTAGCTCCAGGTTTTGTGCTTGTCTTGTGTATCAGCAGTCAAATTGAAATACTTGCAAATTCATCATTTCTCTCTGGACCATGATAGGATTGTTTCATGTTTGTCCTAATGTTTTGGAAGATCATGTTGTTGATGTTTGCTGCTGCTGGCAGAAACGTTCCAGTGACATCTTTTTCTCCCTCCAGACAACCCTCCAAACATCACCAGCTGGCCATACAACTTCATTTCAGATGTTTAACAACACCTACAAGCTGTATTCATACAGGTTAGTTGTGGGAAAGAGAGCATACTGTACAGATAACAGCTTTCTATTAAGCCAGTGAGGTCTAGGTTTTTTGCTGAAGTAAGGTCCTTGCAAATGAGTACTCGGAAGAAGCAGAAAAACCCAAGCCGCATCATTGTGATGGATTAATCTTGGCTGCCTGCCAGGTGTCTACCAAGCCACTCTATCACTCCCCTTCCATCAACAGGACAGGGGGAGGAAAATACAACAAAAAGCTTGTGAGTCAAGATAAGGAGAGGGGGGTCACTTACCATCATGGGCAAAACAGACTCGACTTAGAGAAGTTAATTTAATTTGTTGCCAATTAACAGGTAGGATAATGAGAAATAACAAAATAAAAAACACCTTCCCCCCACCTTTTCCCTCCTTTCCAGGCTTAGCTTCGCTCCCAAGTTTCCTACCTCCTCACCAGCGAGCAGCACAGGAGGATGGAGAATGGGGGTTGTGGTCAGTTCATAGCGATTTGTCTCTTTCCTCGTCACTGTCTTTTCGTGCTCTCAGTTTTTGGCAGAGGGAAGCAGCTTATTCCCACCTACGTTTGCTGTGGGGTGTGTTTGGGCTCAAAAAGCGTCAATTCTGTATGCTAGAGACTGTGCTGCCTTTGAGGAGGGTAAGAGAAACGCTAAGGGAACACCTTCAGCATTCCCAGTTCTTCAAGAGCCAGATTACCATTGACAGCTATTGCTTGTGCTGTTCCAAAGAGAGATTATCCTTCTGGGTAAGGGTAATATGAGACTGTCACACTGTTCCACTTACATGCATTAATGGCTGACTTGAACCATTTTGCTGGGACCATGCAGAGGAGACTGGCTTGTCCCAGCCAAGTTGCCAGTGGAGTATCAGAGGGAGGATGTTTGTTGTTCACAGAGGCTTTTATCCCATTGCAGTTACCTGGGACTTGGGCTGATGTCAGCGCGGCTCGCCATTTTAGGAGGAGTGGAGGGACAACCCTGTAAGTTACGGGGACTCCTCAAGTCTTGTCTCTGAGCATAGGGTACATAGCCCTGTTGTAGGGGGAGGAGTTGTCTGTCCCCTTCCCACGGGGCTCAAAGTTCCTGAGTGGTATGTGGACTCCTGTTACCATGGCTGGGTGCATTTGAAATGAGTGCGGGAGGTGACAGTGCTGTATTCCAGGAGACCTGGATTCTTGACAGCCCTGGTGGGATATGGGATGTCTGAGCCGTGACTGGGGCTTGGAGGTGCCTTGCTCAGGCTGTGGGACATTATGGAGCGGGGTAGGGGTGAGGGATCTGAAATTAATTCCTTGTGTTTTTCCCTGATGTGGCTTTGTGTTACTTCTGCAGTAGGAGAAGGGGAGGAATTGATCAGTCCTTGTTTACCACCTGGCTTCAAATCTGAATGGCAACATGCTGAAATAGTGTACAAAATTAAAGGACAGAAGGCAGGTATAGTGATTCATCACTCCTTCTATCTAGGCCAGTATGCTATTAGCAGAGTAAATTATATACTCTCAGCCTCTTGCAAAGACACTAGGTTCTCTGTTTACTGTTCTGCCTGGCTCCTCTTGACGTGCTCTTAAAGAGATTCTGCAGCTCTTTCCTCTTGTGCCAGGTGTGTCTGTCCAGTCGGTAAAGCTGCTAGTAGTAATGCAGATGGAGTTGAGCCATCTGTGAACAGGTCCTCCAAGGTCTTTCTGCCTCAAATGATGTGGTCCATCTCTGATCTATCACATACTTAGTCCCAGCCTGAGGGTGGTAAGTGTTGCCACTGGAAGAAGGTGCAGATTTCATTTCTCTGTGAAGACGTTATGAAGTGCTTTTGTGCAAAAGGGAGCCTGTTTCCTGGCAGATCCTAAATAAATTATATGTATATTTAACTCTCTGCCTATAATATGCTGGGTTTCTTTGCCCTCTTTTAGGTGAGCCTCTGTATGAGTCTTGTTCTAACAAAGTGGCAAAGACGCTCTACAAAAAAGTGCATAAAGCTGAGGAAGTGAAGGACTTAGATTTTTACACTTTCTCCTACTACTATGACCGTGCAGCAGAGGTTGGTCTCATAGGTATGTTTGCCACTGTTTTCATTTAATATTAAATGACAAGTTGTGGAAGAAGTTATGACACACACATCACGATGCTTTGCTAAGCTGTCATGGAACTTAGTCCTTTGTTACACTGCAGCATTGGTCTCGACTGAGTATTGAATGCTATTTAATTTCTATAGGGAAGGGACTGGGGCTGTGAAATAGGACCTGCAACTTCTGATAATGTTTTTTAAATTAACTGTCTGCGTTTCAGAAATTGTTGTCTGATTTACTCTACAATCCAAAAAGGGAGAAAGCCCCCAAAAACAAATTTCGTGGGTGGTAAAGCAGCAAAGTGATCTTGGGCTGTGTGTTTTGCTTCACTGACCTTTTTAGATGGAATGAAGATTTTTGGGTAATTCTACAGGTATTCAGAGTGCATCCTATCTCTTTTCCAGTGGTATGCTGATGTACAGAAGGCTGTCATGTTCAGTGGTAGAAAGCAGATGATGAGATCTCAAGCTAGTTTGGACAAACATACCCCCCTCCTCAGCCACTTTGTTTTATAAATAATTTCAGATTTAGCACCACTGCCCTGTCAGATCTGGTCAAAGGTGTTAACTGTTGTGTTCAAGTGTCACAGGGCAGGGCAGCACAGACATAGGGACAAGGTGAGAAAGTCTGTAAACTATGTTTCTTTA
Source organism: Steatornis caripensis (assembly GCA_013398225.1). Lineage (NCBI taxonomy): Eukaryota > Metazoa > Chordata > Aves > Caprimulgiformes > Steatornithidae > Steatornis > Steatornis caripensis. The sequence continues at coordinate 187,277 of VZSC01016548.1, read as the reverse complement.
GGAAATGAGGCTAAAAATTTTTCATAAAATGAGGCTTTTCAATCTATTTTAAGAATCTTTTAAAGGTTCTTTTACCTTTACAGCAAGTGTGAGTTTTGTCATTGATTTCAGTGGCTCCAAACAACTTTTATGACTTAAATCGATGATTACCTTTATACAAAACTCATAAAAGACCACTTTTTTTTTCTTTTAGATAAAGAAAAAGGGGGAAGCTTAACTGTTGGTGACTTCGAAATTGCAGCGAAATACAGTGAGTAAAATACAATCAAATCCACACTAGTAATTGTGTGTAAATTCATACCCAGATGGAAAATGTGTGACATGCTAAAAGCCTAAATTTTTAAGTAAATAGCGAGCACCTTTCTCGAGCACCTCTCTCCATAGCATCTCACCAATACGTCTGCTTATTTCTGGAAATCTCAACTATTTTTATATTAATTTTTGCTTTTGCAGCCCACATAAGACACATCTTATGATAATTAAATTTCAAAACTCTCTCAAGAATTACTAATAAATTTCCCAGTTAACAGTTGTCCTGAAATTATGCTTTCAAAATAGATGTTCTCATCCTGTTAGCATAACATATTCTAATCTGGTTTAATTTTTCTTTTTGTCTCAAGATTTGTTCATATGCTTGATTGTTAATCAGAAAAGAGGGAAAACCGGTTCATAGCTTTTCACTTTGTCAGCCATGGAGATAACTGCCTATGCAGATTTACAAATGTAAACATTCTTTTCTTAATACCACAGACTCAGGCTTTGATCAAACTGACTTGGGGCTTTTTGGTAAACTTTATGAATGACTGAACAATTGCTACAGTTCTGATTTGTAGACTACCATTTGTGTCATTCATCCTGAGAAAGGAAGTGGGTTTTATTTTGGTCTCCTCTCCTTCTCTTCTTTTCCCTTTGGTTTTGTCAATGTCTGTTGAGTGCTTATGCTTGAGAGACATAACACACCTGAGACTGCTCAGATTTTTAAAGGCTTAAAGTAGAAGAAAAGTTGGAAGCCCTTTTCATCCTTCTCTGGAGAGATACAAGAAACTCGGGTGTCTTAGGGGAGAGATAGAATGCCTTGGTCTTCCTTCCAGTGTGCCAAAGCTTTTGTGCTTCTGCTAACGTGTGTGTGTCATTTCAACCCCATTGTAACAGGTTCCATCACTCTGCAACTCAACTGGCAAGAGGTGTTCTATGGATTCGTTTGAGGTTTTTCAAAGCTGGGCTCATACTAGGCCTGAGCCCACAGTGTGCATTCAGACATTGTTTTCTTTCTCTTTAGTATGTAAGACCATGGAAGTCAGCCCCAGAAGCAGCCCTTTTCTCTGCATGGACCTCACGTACATCACCTTCCTCCTGCAAGAACTGGGCTTCCCGAAGAGTCAAGTCTTTAAGGTGATGAACAAAATGGATTGCTGGGGAGCATGGGCAGGAGGGTGCTGAGGCAGTAGTCATCATGCCAGTAGCTCGGTCCTTGATTTGCCTTCTTGCTACAACATGTGCTCTGTGATTGGGGGTGGAGCGAAACTGTCCCCACAATGGTGACAACTGGTTGTAATAACCTTCAACACTGTATTCACCTTGCATGCTTCTCCTTCTCCCAAAGAATTGTGTTTTAACATTTATGTTTTAGTTTCGTTTCGGTTTTTTTCCAGCTTGCCCGGAAAATTGACAATGTTGAAACGAGCTGGGCATTGGGAGCCACTTTTTATTACATCGACTCACTCAATAGACTGCAGTATTGAAGCTCTTAGAAGGTGACTTTTGGGAATCTCGGTTTTTGGAAGACCAACACAGGAGAATCTGTTGAAGGGTCTGCTTTCAACTTCCAGGGTCCTTTCGCAGGTCATCATAAACTAGGCCCCTTTCCTCCTGTGCTCTGCCAAGTGCTCTCCATGACTAGCTGTTTTTTAAGGTGCAGAGTGCAGTATCTAAAGAATAAGCCTTGATTTGACAACATCTGCAGTCAACTTAATGTAAAACTTGATCACTGTTGAAGGAAAACCAGGACACTGCAGGACTTCTATGATCTCTGTGAGAAAAGCACACCTTTTTGGAATATGCCTGAACTATGTGCCTGTACTGTGCTGAAGTCGCTGTAGGAAATGGTCACTCCAGAAGGAACTCTTTACTGTCCTGATTTCAGGGTGTTTTTTCCTGTTTGTCAGGAGTTTCCAGTGGTAATTTTTATTTTACTGCTTCCATGTTTGAAGGTGAACTTGTATGTGTGCATGCAAAGACAGTGCATTTACACCGATGCGCTGCAGGCAGGCAGCAGCTTTGAAATGCAATGTGGAAGTCTCAGCTCTGCTTTCCACTTGCTGGACTAGAAAAGTTCAGGAGCACTCTAGAAACTGGGTATGGAGTTAGAGGCATGAATCAGTCTGTATGCCCTGTGGGGTTAAAGCCTACAGCCTAGTGTTGGTTCCCTGGCTGTTGGGAGATGAATGGGGGAAAACAACATCAGATTTGCTGGATCTAGACAAGCAAAGCCTGGGAGTTGGGTACAGGGCTAATGATGGATTTGAGAGTTTTAGAGTCGGTCAGGGTAAGATCGATGAATGAGATGCAGCTACAGAAATAAATGTTGAGCATGGCTTATTGGACCTCACAGACGTTTGTGCCTTGGCGAGGTTGATGCAGGGTCTGAAATGAATACAGGTAGATGATGTTTTGGGTGCCGCTTCCTGCAGACACATCTCACTTTGATAAATGAATGTATTGTTGTTGCACTGAGCCATGACAGGGTAGCTGCAATGCACCACTCCTGTATGCAGGCTGGAGCTGAGCAGTAGGAGCTGGGGAGGACATGTTGCACTGTCTGTAATCTGACTGTGGAATTGTGGTGTATTTGTATGGATGTTTAGAGCAGACCCGAGTGGTCTTTTAGGGGTGCGCAAGAGTCCAGTCTCCCAGAGCATCAGCAGTGTGTGCCCTGACCCATGGGCCGTGGCAGCGAGACAGTGCTGCATGACAGCTGCCTCTGCAGCTGAGTGTACAGGGGACACTTGAACCCCACTGTACTGACAATAAAACCCCAATTTAAAATGAAAACATAGTGGTGGCGGTGTGGCTTTTAGCACCAGAACCCGCAGGGTGGGTGGGTTGAGAAATGAGTGCCCTGGTGCCATCCCTTTCCCCTCCTGCCATCGCAGTCCCTGCACCATCCGTGTCACCCCATGCCATCCCAGCCCCTACACACAATCCCCGTCCCTATCGGCCCGCCCCCGCCGCCACCCCAATCCCGGGACTGGGGCGGGTGTCGGGACGGGACGGGCGACAGCGTGGCGGCAGCTCTGCACCACCACCCCCCCCCC
>VZSC01016548.1:129107-183705 GCA_013398225.1 Steatornis caripensis | reverse complement strand
GGAGCGAGCGGCGGAGCGGGTCGGGTGGCGGCGGCAGGATGGCGGCGCCGCTGAGCGACGGGGACCGGCGGAAGCAGATCAGCGTACGGGGTATCGCGGGGCTGGGGGACGTGGCGGAGGTGCGCAAGAGCTTCAACCGCCACCTCCACTTCACCCTCGTCAAGGACCGCAACGTCGCCACCCCTCGCGACTACTACTTCGCGCTGGCCCACACGGTGCGCGACCACCTGGTGGGGTGCTGGATCCGCACCCAGCAGCACTACTACGAGCGGGACCCCAAGGTGAGGCCCGCCCGGCCCCGCCGCGGGGGGAAGCCGTGCCCCGGGGGCTCTGGGGTGGGGACGGGGACGGGGCCGCGGCCGCTGCGCCTTCCCCGCCGGCCCCGCGGGTGTCTCCGCACCCCCGTGACAGGTGTCGCTGTGGACGTGGGCCCGGGCGTCCCCACGGCCGTGTCCCCCGCACGCCTCTCGCCGTGTCCCTTGGGCATCGCTACAGCCGTGGCCCCTTGCCGTGGCCGCAGCCCCCCTTGTGCACTTCACTGTGGCTTCTTCCCCGTGGGCATCGCCATGGCCCTGTATCTTACGTGCACCTTGCCATGGCTCTGGCCCTCACGCACCTCACTGTGGCTGTGTCCCTGTGGGCATCGCCATGGCCATGTCCCTTGTGTGCACCTCACTGTGGCTGAGTCCTGGTGGGCCTTGCGCCAACCGTGTTCTTCGCGTGCATCTTGCCATGACTGTGTCCCTTTGGGCATCACCACAGCCATGTCCGTCATGCAGTTCACCACGACTGTGCCCCCACAAGCTTCTCTGCAACCATGTCCCCTGTCGGGCATTCTCGTGACTGTGACCCTCTGTGTCTTGTTGCACCCATGTCCCCTGTGATTCCCCTGTGAGTGTGTCCTCACATGGGCCTTGCTGCTGCCAGCTTCGCTGCATGCTTCACCACGGTTATGTCCTGCACTTGCATGACCACAGTGGCGTCCCATGTGTGCATCATCACCTCCATGTCTTGACATGTGCCTCAGCACAGCCGTGTCCTGTCTTTGCTCCTGCAGAGCCCGCAGGCAGCTCAGGTTTGAGGCTAAAGAGGAGTTTCTTGCTTCGTGCAAACCAGACAAGCTCTCCCAGGTCACCAAACCCCAGGGAGTCAGTCATTCCCAGGGGACTCGGCCTGCTCCCTCCTCTCGTCCCCACTTGTAAAGTCAGGATGGTGACGCTGGAGATGTTTGGGGCTGCAGGATGTTATTCAGCCTTAATCCTTTTGAATTAAGGCCCAATCCAGCACTTAACTGCTGAGCCCCAGAGGGCAGCTTTTTACTAGAAAAGGTGCATACCTTCCCAGCGTGCAGGCAGCTGCCTCCTCAAGTCAGCTCTTTTCTCAGGTTATGAATACTGCCTTGACACAAGAAACAAACTGCACTTTCACGCCAGTACAGCTGCACATGCACTGGGAGTTATGCCAGTGCATGGAGCTCTGCCTTTTATCCTTTCTCACAGAAATGCACTCTGATCCATATTGCTGCACTAACAACCTTTATGGGATCTGTACAATCCCTGCTAAGAGGAGCTTGCAGTGGGTTTGCTTACTGTCCCCTGCGCTTAGATTTTAACTAGAAACACATCCCTGCGGGAGACTGAAAGGAGCAGAGTGTTTATGCAACTGTGCAACGTTCTCAGTCTTTCCGATGAGCCCCAAGGAACAGATGAATACTTTCAGACTCCCAGCAGTGATGGTGGAGCAGGTAATCCTGCTGCCGAGCAGAGAAAGATCCCAGCTATGAAGGAAAGAGATTCAAGGGGAAGCATGATTTAAAGTCAGGCTATTGCTCTGTTAAAAATTCCTGTTTATTTATATAGCAATAAATCTGAGTGAGGGCAAAAGTTTGCACAGTCTACTTCTCATCCTAAAAACAGGCTTTCCTTAGCATTTCGTGGCACAGGCACAGCTCCTCTGAAGCTTGGAAGGTCACCACAGAGCAACCCGTCTCGCGCAGTTGTGCCAGGAACCCTGCCACCCAAGGGACAGTTTATTTGTTCAACAGGGTGAAACGTGTGCATGAAACTCGTCGCGGGGAGAACAGGAGGGCCCATGTGATAGGAGTGCTGGAGAATTGCTAGCAGGAAGGGACCTGGCCCTGAGCCTGGTCGGCGGGTGGGGGATGGGGGGCTCACTCCAGCTTTCAGCAGGCTCTGGGTCAACTTCAGCTCAGCATGGGAAAACTTTAGAAGCCTGGTGTAAGCCTCACCTCAGCTGAGCTTGACGGTGTATAAATATACCATCCTAGATAACTCACCCTAAGTTAATTAGGGAAACACTTAACAGGCCACGAGATTTTTTTCTATAGAAGGCAGTTGGCAGGGAGATGCACGGTGGAGGGTTGGCTTGCATCCCACACGAGATCTTTCTGACAAACAAACTGTCTGTGTGTGGTGTTCAGGAGCAGGTGCCAAGAGCCAGTTTGGGAAAATGTCCCTACTCTGGAAAGCACTTGGGTCTGTTCTTAATTTTAAGCGATTTCGGTGAAGTGCTATGTGTAAGTGTCTTGCTTTGCCTCCCCAGCGGATTTACTACCTGTCCTTGGAATTCTACATGGGCCGTACTCTGCAGAACACCATGGTGAACCTGGGCCTGCAGAATGCTTGCGATGAAGCCGTTTACCAGGTGAAGTCCTGGAGTACGGGGGTCCCCCTGAGGAACTGGCCAAACTTTTCCACGCGGAGGGCCGAGTATCTTTGTTTCTCAGGGTTTCCTCCTAAGGATGTGTTATTTTGACTAAAAGAAGCAGGACTTGGCTCTCTGTTAGTGTTTTTCATTCCCTAGAGAAGACCGTGGCGGGGACCTTGGCGATCCTTGAGAGATGGGGTATGGTTTCTCAAACCACCATTTTCCTGTAGTGGCTGGGAAAATCTAGAAGAGTATCCAGAAAGCAACACCGAGTATCTCAAAAGACTGGGGAGCCCCAGACTGCAAATAACTTTCCATTGCTAGGAGTGATGAGTCGTCGTCATGGGAGATGTAGTCTAATGGGGGAGGCTGGGCCAGAAGGGGAAGGTGGAGCACCAAAACACCAAATTAGAGTTCATACATGCAGATGCACAAGGTACCGCAGCAGTGCTGCCAGGTAAAAGGGAATCACTGAGAAGGAAGAAAGGGGGGGAAATTGTTTGCTTGAGTCAAAATGTCATCAGATGAGTTTAAACTGGAAAAAACACAGCTGAGTACCACCAAGGCAATCACAAATGCGAGGCTATGGTTACTCAGGCTTGCAGCAAGCTCTGCAGCAGGACAGCGACCTTTTTGACAGAGTATGAGTTTTGGGGCTTTCTCATCCAAAAGCTTTATTTCCGCCCCTCCTCTTCCCCCCGGTCCCACCAGTTTGATCCATGTTATGCTTTCTAGCAGAAGTTGGGCTCTGCAGCTGTCTCTCAAAATGAGGTATTACAGTTGCTAATGAAACACCCTGGTGAGCACTTTGCCTGCCAAGGGATGGGAAGGGATTTCCAGGGAGGGACCTGACATGTTTCCTGTCTGAGTTACCATGCCTTGGACGACCAGGCTGTCTTTCTTCAGGGAGGATCCTTGAGTCCCTTGGCAAGGTATTTTCCATTTTGGCCCAATGTGCAAGCAGAGGCTTCCCTCACTGTAGCCTCCGACATCTGGACCTTGTCGTGGCCAGCTGGGATGTGTCTCTGTTTAGCATGGCTCTGTCACTGAGAGTATTTGTCTCGGTTTTTGTGACCGTGTCACACTGCATAAGGTTTCTCAGCTTGTGGCTGCAGACTGCTGAAGCGCTGGAAGAGCGGTTTGGGGAGTGGCCATGATGTTGGCCTGACTCCCCGCTGTCCCCCCTGACAATGAGGTGAGATACTGCTTCCCTCCGAGAAGCAGCATCTGGTGGACTCCTGGAGCGTCCTTGTTGCTGACACACTTAGCCTTCATCCAGCAGCAGCCCCCGAGTCAGAGAACAAACGGCCAGAGAGACACAGCAAAGGAGACAACCTCTTCCAGCCACGGACTCCAGCCAAGGAGTGTGGCAGCAGGCTAGGCAGGATGTGGGAAGGCACAGAGTGTAATGGTGAATGCAGTAACCAGCTGCCAGTGTTGTTGTGCCCTTCCTCAAGGACTGGACAGGTGCAAGCAGAGGGGCAGTGCGCATACCCGGGCAGGACTCAGCAGTCCCTTGCATGCTGGCTTGGCTGTTTGCCATCCTGTCTCCAACAGCGCATTTGGTGCAAGGGCTTCCTGATGTGAGGGGCTGCCAGGAGATGAGTGTTTTGTTTCAGGTCTCTAAGGAAACCTAGTTCATGGGAAAGCAATGTTTGATGATGGGCTAAATTGTTTTCCAATTAATTGGGCTGCCTGGGGACCAGAGGCTGGTGAGATGCTTTGTGGGGAGGGGTGGGGCTGCAGAGACCCTAGTGGATTTAATTTCCTGTGGTGTGGGTTGTTTTGGGATCTGTGTTTGCCTGCCTCGGAGGGCAGCCCCAGGGTGTGGGGTTCAGATGGTGACATGTTCTGCTGTGCCTCTTTCCCCGGTAGCTGGGTTTGGACTTGGAGGAGCTGGAAGAAATCGAAGAAGATGCTGGGCTGGGAAATGGAGGCCTGGGCCGCCTGGCAGGTAATACGGGGAGAGGGGAGCCCCCTCGTCACACAGTGTGCATGAGGACCAAGGGTGGCCTCGCTGGAGGCTGTCGCGCCCTTGCTGCCAGCACCACAGTGGGACAGCATGCAGACCTCAGCCCGCATCTGCCCCGCAGCCCTTCCGCAGTGTGATACCCTCCTGCCTGCTCCTGGCTGGCCAGAAATGAGCCACTTTCCCAGTAAGAACATCCAGGTGATGTAACTGGGTAGTCTGCAGCACAGCAGGCAGGGCTGTGGCTGAAAAAAGGCTGTCTGGAGCCTTTCTCCTCACCTCCCTGTGAAATCTCACTTTTCGGAGGCACCCAAGCAGCTTTCACGTAGGCAGATTGTTGGCTGCTATTTTAGGCTGCCTGTCCCACGGGACTGCTGGAGACGAGAGCTCCCCAATGCGGAGGAAATGCCTGGGCTGATCTTTACAAGAGCTGCCCCAGACTTAGGGCTTGCTTTGAAAGCAATAATAGTGAAGTAGCTGGTGGAGCTGTGAGTTGGGGTCAGAAGCCCTGCTTTACTGGGCAGGCAGGCTTAGAGCAAGACGTGGACGCCTTGGGCAAATTTAGAAGAGCTATCACTCTGGATTTGGGTTTTTAGCGACCTGTCCTTCTCACCAACAACTTTGAGGTGTTTGTCGTGGCTCGGCGGGATGTGTGTGGGGTCCTGCCGCCGGCTGTCCCCTTCTGTCTGTTCTGCACATGGATTTCCTCTGAGTAATAAATGTTTCCAGCGGCATTGGTTGTGCCAGCTCCTCACCCCTGTGCACAGCACACTGTAGCAGGTGCAGCACGTGAGGAGTGAGGTTTCTTGCAGCAAGACCATGCTCTGCTCTTGCAGCTTGCTTCCTGGACTCCATGGCCACGCTGGGGCTGGCAGCGTATGGTTACGGCATCCGCTACGAATTCGGTATCTTCAATCAGAAGATTGTCGATGGCTGGCAGGTACATTGGCAAACTCAACTCACCTTTCTCCTTCTTTTTTATGCTGTGATGGCCACCTCTGGCTGTGGACAAGACCTAGCCACACAAACAGCCCTTTGGTGCATTGAGCTGTTCATAAACTGGGCATTTGAGCCCATCACCTCGTGTCAAACGGGCTCTCACTTCCTACTGCTTGTGCTAGAGCTCTGAGACCGCCTGAGCAAAGAGAAGTGATGAGGGTGGTGGGGTGCACGTGCGGCAGATGCTCACCCAGGGATACGTGCAAGCTCATCCACACTAGTCACCAACCTGGCAAGGTGGTGTTGGAGTGGAGTCTGCAGGGCATGGGTGGGGCCAGAGGTTTCCCTGCCCAGGGCTCCACAGCACAGCTGCAATAACCGCAGAGTCCCACCCAGCCTGGCAGTGAGTGGGCAAGGAGACGGGCTAAGGATGGAGATGTTGCTAAATGCCTCGTGAAGGTATCTGGTGGAGGATGAATTTGAACATGATGGAACACGTGCAAGGGCCTGAGGTGCTGCTGCTTGTGTGGGTTTTGTGGGAGACTGGCAGTGAGGGCTTTAACAGGAACTCCCCTGTAGCATTAATGATCAGCCCCTCTGGTTTCTGGTACACGTCAGCCTTGGTGCCTCTGCTGAATTCACTTCACTCTTGGTGCTGTTATGAGCAGAGGAGAGATCCTGGCCAGGAACAGCACAGATGGGCTTCTAGGGAGCCACATCCTGCATATCACTATCACGGTCAAACTGGATGTAAAGGCCTCAAGACTGACTGAGTGCATCAGTCTGTGCAGTTTGGTAGTTTGAAACGTACAGCTCTGCAAAGTCCATAGAGGCTGATTTATTGGTACCAGCTGGACTGTAGTCATCCATGTTTTGAAAAGCCCAGCTGTCCTCTAGAGGCCTCTGCATATCTATTTTTAAAGCCAACTTACTAAAGCTTTGGTTTTAAACTGGCCTCCCTTTGGAGAGCCTAGTTTAGTCTTCAGCAGGAGACATAAGCCATCACTTGAACCCTGTTTGCCTCTTGCAGGTGGAGGAGGCCGATGACTGGCTACGCTATGGCAATCCCTGGGAGAAAGCTCGCCCAGAGTACATGCTCCCCGTGCACTTCTACGGCCGTGTGGATCACACCCCTGAGGGTGTGAAGTGGATTGACACCCAGGTACCAACACCTCCCTCGATGCTACACAGTGGGAGGATGGGCCAGGGTAGTGTGGAGGGGGAGAGTCTGTCCCCAGGCTGCCTGAGGTGATCAGACTTCGCTTTTCTGGTCTGGCAAAACTCTCTCTGCTACCCTTGCAATTACCAAGGTGACTTTGTTGGCTACAGCTGCAGCAGGATTTGAGGGAAAAGAGGGATGATACTCAGTCACAGCTGTAACTTCAGATCAGTTGGGGCCTCCTTGTCTACTGCTTTCCAGGGTGAAGCCCACAGTCTGTATCCCTGGCAGCTGTGCTAGGCTCCTCCCACACTGTGTCTGGCTACTGCCCATTCAATCTCGTGGGGTGGCCATCGAGCAATCCTGTGGATGTTTAACTCCTGCGATCAGACCACCCTGATGGGTAGAGTGCTGTCAGGGGAGGCTGGAGGCATGCTTTCAAGTCTCCAGTCTGCCTGGAGGCCTTGTTTTGCCTGGGGAGGTAATGCTGTGCTTTGGGAGCACATGCCTGCTCAGAGCACAGGCTGCTGCGTTGTAAATGCATTCTAGTCTTACAGCTGAGAAAGGCAATCTTTAAAGAAGCACAGATTTAGTAAGAGGATTGAAGATGTTTTAGCCTCTCCTGTCTAAGCATTGCCCAGGATGGGGAAAGGAAGGACTATGAATTTCTCTGGGATTCAGGGACATGACCTAGTCTTGTTCCCATGACGTTCAAGGGTCCCTCAGCCTGATGAGCGAGCTCTGTCCATCTGAGGAGCACACAGTCATAAAGCCAAGCCATTCTCTTCAGCACCAAGAGCTGAACCTCAGTTGCAGAGTCACCTGGGCCCACTCAGAGGAGAAATAAATTAGGCCCTTTTCCAGGAACCCTGGTTGTCAAAGGCTGTGCAGTAACCTGGGCCATTCCCAGGACACACACAGTGCAGGGCTTCAGCACCACAGCCTCATGTACAGCAGCATGGAGGCACCATGCCAGAGCTCTCTGGGGAAGCAGACACCCGCATGGGGACTGAGTGCCATTGCCTTTCAGTGTGCTCCTCTTGTGACCCTGGCGGTAGTCTGGGGTTTCAGAGATTCCAAGCAGTGCAGTGGAAACACTGCTTCATACAAGGATGTGAGTTTTCAGATAGTGCTGTTAAGGGTACAAGTTGGAAAGGCTCAAAAGAGCCAAACACGTAGTCTCCAAGTATAGCATTGCTCAGTTCGTGTGATGTGTGCCCTAGTCCTGTGGCTCCAGCAAGGCAGGCTTTCTGCCTGCTTCCATGTTTGGAGCTGGTAATAGCAGCTTTAAGAGCCTGAGCTCTTGCTGATTCTCCCCAGAGGGGTGGTGTTGCTGACGCCAGCACAAAGAGGCTGTTCAGGGCCAACATGCTGATCTGCCTGGGTTTTCCCTGCCCTGTGAGCACAGCTCCTTCAGTTCTTTGCTGCCTCTCACATCTTTGCTTGGTGACAGCCTCTGGCTGCCAGGCTGTCATGCCAGTACACAGTGACCTGTTCAGGAGGATGCTGTCTCCTTTTGCCAGTGTCAGAGAGATGGCCCAGGCTCTGTACTGCAGGATCAGGGTCTTGTTCTATTCAGCTCTGCTGGCATAAGCCCTCAGCCTCTTTGTTCCAGACTGAGGTTGGGGTGCCTCGCCTTGCTGCTCAGCAGGTCTGGAGGCACACAGATGTTGGCACAGCAGTGAACTGCAGCACACAAAGCTTGGAATGCCTTGCCTGGCTAGTGTAATGTGAACTGGGAGCCCCAGTGTTACTTCCTGTAGCGACGTGTGCAGCATCCTGATGCTTAAGCATCATCTGTAGGCTGCGCTAATAGTTTCACACTCATGTTTAGTTCAGGTGCTGGAGATCTCAGTGGATTTACCAGGCAGGTTCAACAAACCTTTAACATTGTGTAAATTGCTCTGGGAATGGTGCTACAGTGGTAAGGTGTGGTCTTGGCAGGTTGGAAAAGGCTAGCGGACAGGATTCAGGCTGTGGAGTTTATCTCAGATGGGAACATGAAGCTAGCCCTACCCCAGCACAGACAGAATCGCAGTGGCCAGCTGAGGATGCTTGCAGTGCTCTGGCGAATAACTAATAAATATACCAATTGGTATAGGAAGGTCAGCAGGTTACTTGCAACTCTCTTTCTTACATTTCATTGATGGGCTTGTAACTCCAGTTTGCCAGTAAAGCTCCAAACAGCTCTGCTTCTCCTATGAATGCTTTGCTAGTGGGTGCTGGAAGTGCCCATGATAGCAGGGAAGTCTGTGAAGCTCAGCAGGTGCGTTTTAGTGAGGTGAGATTCTTACCACAGCAAGGAGTTGTCTGTGTCCTCTGGATTCTTCCTGCAGAGGTTTCAGTCACTTTCCCACTTTCTCTGAGGCCACTGTGCTTCTAATCAGAGGGGAATACTATCCTTTTGCAGGTTGTCCTTGCTATGCCTTACGACACGCCAGTGCCAGGATACAAGAACAACACTGTAAACACCATGAGGCTGTGGTCTGCAAAAGCGCCCAATGACTTCAACCTCCAGGAGTGTAAGTGCTATCCCTCCACTGCCTGTCTTCTGGCCAGGCTGGGACACGGTTGTTCCTGTGTGCATAGCACCTGGCACAGCACTCCCCATCTGGCTTGCTTTATCCGTATCTCCTGGCTACCTCCAAAACACAGTGCTATGTGCTCATCTGTGGATCGCACTACCTCCAACCACTTCCAGAGCCCTCATGCACCATGACACACGTTGGTCCTCCTTCCATCCCCATCATGCTTGCAATGCTTTCAAAACTTGCCCTATGCCTTCCCCAAGTGATGGACCACCTGCTACTGTGTTCCCCACATCACTAAATGAGCTGCAAACCCACACTTGCTGTGGAGGGTCATTTCTGTCTGGCGTCATCCCTTAGCGCTGAAGTAAAAGAGCAGCACGGCCCACCTTACTGTTGGTTTCCTTTGGGTCTGCATGTGACCACTCTAGAGCATTTTTCAGACTGATTATAGTGCTGAAGAAGAGATACAGGGCAACTGTCCTACCAAATGTCAGTGCTAGGCTGTTACAGAAGGGGGAGGTTTCAGACTAGACTGCTTTGATTTATTCTTCCATACTGGCAAGGGCAGAGATGTGTGTGTCCAAGCAGCCCTGCCAGGAGAACCAAGGGATGATGGCTCTTGAGTCCACATAATGCATAATGTCTCCTCAATTCTTGATTGGCAGCTGCGAGCTGGGTTTCGGATGAGCCTTTTGTACCATTTAGGAGTTTAGTGATTGCAGTCTTTGTGCTTCTTTGCCCTGCCCCATTTCTTCTTGGTCCTTAAGCAAGATGGCTGGTGACTCGCTTCCTTTTTTTTTTTTTTTTGTGTACTCTTGCTGCTTATCTGTCTTCCATTTCTATCTGTCCTTCCTGATATATGTCTGGAAAAAACTGCCTTTCTCTTATCCCATCTCCTTCTGTCTCTTTGGTGCCTTTCACACATGTACATTCCCATTCATATTTCATTAATACCAACCTGAATATTGCTGTTACAAGTCTGTCTATGAGAGAAGAGGGAAAATTAGGGACCTGCCTGAATCTGTACAGCTGCTGCAGTGCTGTGTGTATTTTTCTCTTGCTGCAGTCAACGTGGGTGACTACATTGAGGCAGTGTTGGACAGAAACCTGGCAGAAAACATATCCAGAGTCCTGTACCCAAATGACAATGTGAGTGACTCTCTTTCCTGCTGCTCGGGGTCATCCTCCCTGTAGTGGTATCGCCTTGTTTGCAAGCACTGGAAGGTCATGGTCTCCTGATGTTCATTGTTCTGGTTTGAGGATTTTTAATACAATAGGTTGGCCCGGTAATTCTCAGTGAACAGAGGCTCCAGAGGGTCTCTGCTGACTGATGGCAGGTGAGAGTCTGGCCCATATTGTATAGCTGCTGTTCCCTGCTGCAAGGAGTGGAAGACATATTACTCCAAATTCAAGGCAGTTGCCAAGTTATATGGCTTACACTTTGCAAAAGTAAGTTGTTATTTCAGAGATGGCCATGAGGGCGGCTCATTTCCATCCCCAGTTCAAGGGATTTCTCGCTGCAGGAACCAAGCCATGCACTCACTGGGTACCAGATCAAAAAAGGAAGAGCCCTCACTATCTAGTCATGGATTAGCATCTGTGCTGGAAAAGCTTGTCTCCTGCACTTTACCCCTACCCTCTCATTCCTGCTGGTATTTTAAAATAGACCAGCGTAAAGTGTAGTGTGCATAGGAGGCAGCTGGTCTGTCCAGAGGCACCAGCTCCTGGCTATTGCTGGGAGTCTGAAATCCTCCGTCCAAAAACTTGCAGGGAGGGAGAGAGCTGTGCTTGCTTTGTAAGAGTAGCATGGATGTGGCCAGTTCTGTTGCCCTCTGGAGGCAGTAGTTTGGGATGCCAAGCCCCTTGTCAGTCCATACAGCTGCTGCCCCAGCAGATGCAGTACGAGAAACATCCACATTTGCCCTAATGAGGTGCTGAACCTCTGAGGCCTGTTGGGAAGCCCGTCAGAGAAGACAGGAGCATCTCCAGGGGTTTGGCTGCCAGCTGGGCACAGCAGCTGCAGCACTGATGGCTGTGGTCCCCCCACTTGCAGTTCTTTGAAGGCAAGGAGCTGCGGCTGAAACAGGAGTACTTCGTGGTGGCTGCTACCCTCCAAGACATCATCCGCCGCTTTAAGTCCTCCAAATTTGGCTGTCGAGACCCTGTGAGAACATGCTTTGAAACCTTCCCAGACAAGGTGAGTTTGTTAGCAGAGAGGGTCCAGGGGTGTTTCAGCCAGACCTGCCTATTCTGAGGGAGAGCAATATGCTCAGGACCAAGTTGTGGCATGTATACGCAGACCCTGGCAATTTGGGTTGGAAAACAGGTGATCTCTGGGCCTGTTTTCTCAGGGAAAATTTGCAGTTTGAAGCAAAACTTGCAAAGGTTGAATAGCTCTGTTCCTGGGAGGTCTGTCTGTTTCTGGGGTGTGTGCCATGAGAAGAGGCTTGGAGCTGACCCTCACCCCAACCCCATGCCTGCGGGACACTGTCACAGTCCTATCACTGCCAGATCTGAGCCCAGCAAGTCTGTGTTGCAGGTGGCTATTCAGCTAAATGACACCCACCCTGCCCTGTCCATCCCAGAGCTAATGCGGATCCTGGTGGATGTGGAGAAAGTGGATTGGGACAAGGTAAGCAGAGCGGGGAGGTGCATGCTGAACCTTGCAGGGGAAAGAGCTGCTGTCCTGTCCTCACACAGGGCTTCCTTTCCCCTCCTGGCCTGCGCATGCACGTGTTAACCTGATGTCTGTAATGCAGGCCTGGGAGGTCACAAAACGGACCTGCGCCTATACCAACCACACTGTGCTGCCTGAAGCCCTGGAGCGCTGGCCAGTCTCCATGTTTGAAAAACTGCTGCCACGTCACCTAGAGATCATTTACACCCTCAACCAAATGCATCTGGATGTAAGGGACTGAGCTGGTCGCAGGCTGTGGGAACTGTGGGAGTCTTGATCTGTCTGCCTTTGGGATGGGAATGTTCCTAGGTCCTATGGCTGGGTCGCTAATGTCCCTCTTTCTGCCTGCCTGCAGCGGGTGGCAGCCCTCTACCCAGGAGACATTGACCGTCTCCGGAGGATGTCGGTGATCGAGGAAGGAGACTGCAAACGTATTAACATGGCTCACCTCTGTGTGATTGGCTCCCATGCAGTCAACGGTGTGGCCCGTATCCACTCTGACATTGTGAAGAACTCAGTGTGAGTTGGGGGACACCCAAGGCACCGCACCCTCTCCACTGGGGGGGCTAGCTGGAGCAATCAGGTGTCAAGGTCTGCTTTGGTAGGCTGGGGAAACTGTCTTGTTCGCATGTGTGCAAAGTCAAACTCGTCTCCCTTTGGAGCTGGTGAAACCCTCAGCATTATGGCTGAGGAGGTGAGAGGTAAAATAGAGATTTCACACTTGTTACTGTCTGGGAGATCTGCAGAGACTGCCCTGAGTCAGGAGCAAATACAGTAGGGGCCCACTGAAGCTCTGGGTGGTGATGAGTGGTTCAGAGCTCCCTGGTGTTCCAGGTTCAAGGATTTCTATGAGCTGGACCCAGAGAAGTTTCAGAACAAGACAAACGGGATCACGCCGAGGCGCTGGCTCCTGCTGTGCAACCCAGGACTGGCCGATGTTATTGCTGAGGTGAGTCACAAGCACCTGAAGTGAGGGGCTGAGTGTGATCTGTTTGCTTCTGAACAGCTCTTCATGTGGTCTGATCAGACCTGAGGCTAACGACTGAGAGGTGTGAATGAGGACAGCGTGGGAGGAGCACGCCTGTTGCACTTGTAGGTGTGAGATTGGCTGTGCTTTAAAGTCGGTGATGAAGAGTTGGCCAGAAAAGTTGGAGAAGTTTGGATCTGGTTCCCTGCCCTTGCAGGCCACACACAACCTGTCAGGCAGTACCATAGCGTGTGAAATAAGGTGTCTGCGAAAGCATTCAGCGTCACAGGCACAAAGGAGCTCCCTTGGAGCTCCAGCCCCAGTTCTGTTTCCTTTGCTTACCAGGTCCTTTAGCACATGCTTTTGCTTCACACTGCGACATGCTATAGCTGAATAACATCCTGCAATTAAATGTATCTTTGTGTCCTGCCCATCAGTTTCTGCAGCTGCCTGGAGGCCCTGGTACACATACATACATCCTGCCTCTAAAGCCCCTTGAGAGAGAGGGATTTGTTTGAGGTTTTGCAAGTGCCCTGTTTCCCCTGTACTTTTGGGCTCCCTGATGACACGGAGAAGTAACCTTGCCATAAGAACCTGTGCCCCTTTTCCTGGCCAGAGCACCTCTTCCAATTCCCAGTGGAACTGTGGCATTTCTGTTAGGGGAACACAGTTGTGGACTGGGTAAGATGTCTCATGGGCGAGACATCCTCTCTTGGTTTGTTCTTTTAGAAAATCGGGGAAGGCTTTATCACAGATCTGAGCCAGCTGAAGAAGTTACTGGATTTTGTCAATAATGAGACTTTTATCAGAGATGTGGCAAAAGTCAAACAGGTAATTGTGCACTGGAGGTCGGGTGGGGGGAAGAAGGCTAAAGTCACTATGCTCCAAGAAGCATCCCAGCAGCAAATGCCCACTTCTGATGCAAGGCCTGGGAACCCATGCCTGTTCCTCATCAGATTTTCTTGCCAGGAGAACAAGCTGAAGTTTGCAGCCTTCTTGGAGGAGCAGTACAAGGTCAAGATCAACCCTTCATCCATGTTTGATGTTCAGGTCAAGCGAATCCATGAGTACAAGCGGCAACTGCTGAACTGCCTGCATGCTATCACTCTGTATAACCGTAAGTCCTGCCTGGGCTGGTAGGCAAGGTGCATCCCCCCAGCCTCTCACTGCCAGGGTTCCCATGTAAAAGTATGCCAGCTGGTGGCCAAGGACTCCTGAGCCTAGCTCTGCCTTCCTTTCACAAAGGGCTTCTCTCTGGGAGGGAAGACAGTGTGTCTGAAGGGTCGTACAGAGCTCTGAGGAAAAGCTCACAGCCCACGTCTCCAGCCCATCTGGATCCCAGGGCCCGCACCTGTACTGCAGGTGTTAGGACTGATCTGGTGCAAGTTAGAACCCCACTCCCCAGTGTATCCTTCAGGCCCCTGCCCATTCCTGAAGAGAAGCAAGTCATTGGAGCTCTGTATTGTGCTGGCATGAGTAGTTCTCTGAGGACTTTGCAGCCCATTCTTGCCCAGCACAGTTTCAGCAGATGTCTGGTTGGGGTTCAGCGTCCTGCAAGTTTGCTGGGTCCATGCAATTGGGGCTGGCATCCCAGCCCACCTCTGATGCATGCAATAAACTCTGTCCAGTTTATCTTCACTTTGGTTGTGTTACGCCTTGCTCTTTCAGGCATCAGAAGCGATCCATCCAAGTCTTTTGTGCCCAGAACTATTATGATCGGAGGAAAGGTAACGTGTGTTCCAGACTTGGTGTGTGCATGGCTCAGTGGGGATGTGGGGAAGGTCGTGTCCCCTTTCTGTGGCTTTGCCAGGCCTGCCGTAGGTTAGCCAGCATGTGTCTGCTGGCGGACTCTTCCTGAAACACCTTCATGGACTGATCAGACTGAACAAGGCCCCATCACTCTTTCCCTGTGGCTCGGGACTTCTCCTCTTGGTAGGGTGCTTTTGCTGTCCATGTGAACAGCAGAAGTGAGGCCCAGATTCTCCCCATGGTGAAGCACTGATGCTTCTCATGCTCTCCCTTCCTTAAAAACCTTCATTTCTGGGCTGCTCTTCTTCAGGCGGCCCCTGGCTACCACATGGCCAAGATGATCATCAAACTCATCACGTCCATCGGTGAGGTCATCAACAACGATCCTTACGTGGGGGACAGGCTCAAGGTCATCTTCCTGGAGAACTACCGGGTATCCTTGGCAGAGAAGGGTATGTCTGGTCTTGTGTAAGCACACATCAGGAGCTGGGCATGTCCCAGCTGAGCCCAGAAACTGGGTGGCCTGAGAGGCTGACATGGCAGGTCACCTCTCTTAGGAAGGGCCTGATGGCTCCACACAGGGCAGGAAGTGACATGCAGGAGTGACAGTAGCTGCATGGGGTTGTGGCAGGGCTGAGCCTGGCTCTGGCCCCAGAGCCGTGCTGTTTGGCCTGAGGTTCAGGTCAGCCAGAGCCACTAGCAGATGCCCAAGGTTGTTTTGCTGTCTCGGGCCCAGGTTGTGGGGAGCTGCAATGTGCCAAGGATTAACTTCTACCTCTCTTGCACCCGGCAGTGATCCCGGCAGCGGATCTCTCCCAGCAGATCTCCACAGCCGGCACGGAAGCCTCGGGTACTGGCAACATGAAGTTCATGGTGAATGGGGCCCTCACTATTGGTACCATGGATGGGGCCAATGTGGAGATGGCTGAGGAGGCAGGCGAAGAAAACCTCTTCATCTTTGGCATGCGGGTGGAGGACGTGGAGGCCCTGGACCGCCAAGGGTTGGTGCTTGGGGATGCCAGTGCATGACAGGGCTTGTCAGATGGGCATACAGGTCCCAGCTCTGGCAGGAAGAGCCATGATCTCTGGGATGGACACCCTCCTCCTCCTTGGGCAGCTCTGGAGCAGGAAAAAGCTGGGGGCTAGATGCAGTTTCCACGCTGGGCTGGTTAATGGATGGTCCATCAAGGATACAGCCCAAGCAGCTTGCCCAGAGCACAGTAGCTGTGAGCAGGATGTGAGCCTGGGCAGAAAGTGTTTCAGGCACTGCAGCTGGTCTTGGAGCCACTAGTGGGGTGCTCTGATGGACAGAGCCCCAGGAACAAGGCCCCTCGCTTGGGAGCCATATGGCCTTCTTGCCTGGCACATCAGGTGCTGGGCCCCAGGGCAGAGCATCAGTCTGTACAGCCTGTTTCTGCTGGGTGCAGGTATAACGCACAGGAGTACTATGAGCACCTGCCAGAGCTGCGACAGGCTATCGACCAGATCAGCAGTGGTTTTTTCTCCCCTCGAGACCCCGGTTGCTTCAGGGACATTGTGAACATGCTCATGTACCACGACAGGTGAGTCCTGGCAAGCGTCCCCTTTGGTAGGCTGCTCTCAGCCTGCCCAGGCCTCCTGCCCAGCTGGCCTGGGTACCCCTGTGCTGGGGGTAAGCCCTGCCTGCCTGCAGGAAGATGTCTGTGCTGCCCTGCCTGCCAGGCTGGGACCCTACAGCAGGCAGACCCTAGCCTTACTCTGCTTTGGGTTTCAGGTTTAAGGTGTTTGCCGACTATGAGGCCTACATTAAATGCCAAGGCCAAGTGGACCAGCTGTTCATGGTAAGAGCTGCCTGCTGATGAGGGGAAGAGACAGGGTCTTTGGCGATGGCAGGGCAGTGGGGAGATGGGAGCTGGGACGAGTGTGCTCCTGTGGAGCCCTTCTTACAGACACCACCACCTTGTGGGCATGGGGCAGGGCGAGGCAGGTTTTGCCACTTCAGCGGCCCCACACCGTGGCATTTAAACCAGCCAAATGTGCATAGCCAGTGCCCTGCAAGGCTGTGAGCTGGGGCAGAGCCAGATGAAGGACTGCTGCTAACATTGCCTCTTCTCTTCCCAGGACCCCCGGGAGTGGACTAAGAAAGTAATCAAAAACATTGCATGCTCGGGCAAGTTCTCCAGTGACAGGACCATCACGGAGTACGCCCAGGAGATCTGGGGTGTGGAGCCATCTGCCACAAAAATCCCCCCACCCAACCTCCCCCGGGATTGATGCAAGCACAGAGGAAAGGAATGAGGGATGGCTTCTCAGCCCAGGAGGCCTCACTTGCATTTTGCTGCTAGTCAGATGGGCTCAGCTCTGCAGAAACAAGGCCTTTCCCTGACAGGGGGCAGAAGGATGCTCTGAGGAGGAGCCCTGACTGAGGAACAGGAGCTAGGGGGAGGAGAGAAAGAACCCTGTGTTTGTACCCATGTATCCAACCTGCATATGCTGCATAGTGCTTTTAGTGAGATGACCACGGGTAAGTCTTCCACAGCTGTGCTCTGTGCTTACTGAGGGCTTTCCAGCTAAATCTTGCCCTCTCCCCCTGCATGCAGCCTGCCCTGGCCTCCTTGACCCTGACCCACAAGCAGGTTTAGCCACCACAGAGTGTGTCTTGCATCCTCCCCCAGTGCATCTCCCAGCCCCAAAGCCAGGGGCAGGAGAAGCCACTGTGGGCTGCTCCAGTCACCCCCTTTCCCAGTAATGCCTAGAGAATGTGGGGCTGGCTGTCAAAGCAGCTGGACCCAGTGCAGACGCCAATGGCAAATGCTGTGTGCCACAAGGAGGAGAGAGGGCCTAGGATCAGCGACTTCCTTGTCACAGTGCTTGGTGTAGCCTCCTTCCACACCTCTGTTAACTAAAAGCCCAGTAACCAAGCCACTCCAGGGATTTTTTTAGCCTCCATGTCTGCAGAGAGAGGGTTGTACCTGCCACTGCCAGGTGGATGGCTGACCCTGCTAGGCCTGTACGCTCCAAGCAGGCTCTTGGCTCTCCTGGCACAGGTGTATGCTGGGTGCTACCAAGGGCAGGTTAACATGTATCTTATCTCTTGCGTCCCTCCACAGCTGGGTCATGCTGCTCTGTGTGTCTCAGAGTTTAACATCTGTAGTACTATGTAGTGCACCAGTACTCCCCCTCTGTGTGACACAAACTCATTAAAAGAACCAGAACACCTCCTGGTTTGACTTCAGGCTGACTTGTGACTACTCCATGCCTGTGAGTTCTAGGTTGCAACAAGTTCATGCCATGGCATCTGAAGCCATGCTCACCCGCTGCAGCTGTGGCTTCATGGGATGTGGTCCCTTGCAGCTGGCATGGTGCAGGCATGCTGTCACTGTTCTGGGGGCAACATGCCCATGGCACATAGATAGGTCAGTCTTGCCAGTGCACGGGGTGTACAGGAAGGAGCTGGTACCAGAGGTTGCGCTGGGCAAGCTAGTGCCAAAGCCATTTACGTGTAGCCCTGGTGCGTTGACTATATGCACTGAGGTGGGAGTTACAGTGTTGGGTTTGCCCTGCAAATGGCACACAGGGCTTCTGTGCTAGGAATCCCATGGGCAGCTTCCATTTCCCCCATCCGCAGTGGGGAAGCAGAGCCGTGGCTGCAGCTGGAGTACAGGCACAGACCCACTGGGCTCCAGGAGAGCTGCTCACCCAGAGCTGGCAGCAGCTAAAAAGACTTGCCCCATCCCAGCTGCGAGCTCCTCTCCCATGCACCACACTACCCAGCCACAAACCCAGCTGACCTGCCGAACTGGGGGGAAAAAAAAAAAAAACCTACCAGGTAAAACAGGTGAAGCTGATGTGATCAGCAGTCAATGCCTTTATTAAAACTACACCACTTTTAGATAAACATTTCGGTTTAAATTTTCAAGCATATCACTGGCCTGCTAACAGGAATGGCTGTGCCGGGATCACCAACACTAGCAGTTCAACATGCTGGACCCTCAGCTCTGTCACAGAGGAGGAAGGCAGCCAGCTAGCCTCCAGCTCAGGCTGCACTTTGCCCCAAGCCAGCTGCCGGCAGCAGCATTAGCTAGAATGTGCACATCACTCTCCAGAGCCAAGTAGGTGTCTCTCTCCTGTCAGTGCAATAAATACAAGTGTGTCAAACATCATTTAAGTGGCACAGTTAGCTTATGACTATCATAGGTCAGAAACCTCAGGGACAACCATGCTATGGCAGAAGAATCTCAGTACAAGAACAAGCTACTGTCTGCTTTGCAACTAGTATGAGCCTGCAGCTATAACTTGGATGCATGCTGAGCAGTTTATACTACACTGTACACCCCTGAACAGATCCTTCAGGCAGCGCAATTCACTCTGAGCACTAGTGACTAAACCTACAGCACCTGGTCTTGTCTATATAGACTGACAGGGGGTGGGGCTAGGTCCTCAGCCAGACACCACAGAGTCAGCATATGACCCTTTCCCATCTCAGTGCAGAGCTCCTCGGTAGCATAAAACAGCTCCTGTTCTAGCCCCAAGCAGGGCAAGGACATCACCAGAACCTCCCCCCATGAGAGAGGCTCATTTCCACTTCTGCTTCCTGGACAACATGCTCTGACCGTGGCTGTGAGATCAGCTGAGAAATGCTCCTGGAAGTGCCTGGGATGCCCGGAGCACAGAAGGGAGGTGGAGGGAGAGATGGGGAGGGACATCAAGAACTGCATACCACTGCCTGCTTTTAACTACAGAGGAACAGTGTTGCCACCAGGAACAGGAAAACCTGACCTAAGGAGTTAAAAGGTAGTTCAGAAAAAAACCTGCCTTTCCGACCCAAAGGAAGCACATATCTGTCTTGGTGTGTACAGGGAGAACAGAAGACATCCATTCCCACATCCTGGGTCCGTGTTTTTCATGGAAGGGGGAGATCAAGCAAAAAAGTAATCTCACGCTTTCCGGCTTAAACTCTCAAGTTTGCATTTTATCTATATAAGTCACTTCAGTTCTAATAGGAAGTGCATGTGAAGAAGGGGAGGAGCTCCACAGAGGATAGCAGGGATGGGAGCAGAAATCATGTTCAGAAGGAAAAGGGTACATAAAAGATAAAAGGGCACTAACCTTTTCCATTAAATAGATGTTTGAAAAGAAAGAACAAAAAATTTCATTTTATTTCCAAATGTGTGCAATTAGCCCAATACTTGCAACACATTGTGACTGAAGACCTACATAAAAATACCTCTTACTACCTGGATCTTCCTTGTATTTGTATTTACAGCCACTTAGTGAAAAGGAAGGCAAAACATGTATTTCCTAGAAAGAGAACTCAAGCAAGACAGCTGTGGTATGGAGACATGGCAAAAGCCATTGACCTACAAATGAGTCCCTATGTGATTAAAAAATAGCAGCAGTGTTTAAAAGTGAAAGAAACACCCTTGGTCATGACACACGTGTCCTAGGAATGTCTGTCCTCAGCGGTACCACACTGGATTGGCCAGGCTTTGTTGTGCTTACATTTTTCACAGTTTGGTACTGTCTCCTGCGCAGTTACCACCCTTCCATCCGTGTCAAAAAAGAAGCCAACAACTTCTTTGTTCTACCATCACAGACGCTGATGTTGGGAGCTGGAGTTGCCAAGGGTACATGTCAGGACTGGAGTGGGAATCCCTGACCTCCTCTAGTACCAAGAATGGAAGAATGGCAGACTGACCCATAGGGAAGGGCGAGGAAAAGGAGAGCAAGCAAGGAAAGAAAGGAAAATCTCTGTGCTGCCAAGCAGCCAGTCTTCAGTGATGATGCTCATGTTCAGATTTTCCCAGGAATTCCCTAGGAAAGGAAAACAACACAGCAGTGACACTCAGCTCTCCTACACTCTGGTGCATTCTGCAGCCTGCAGGTCCTCCTATTCCCCTGGCAAATACTAGGGCTCAAGCACTTGCAGCAATAGGGAATAGCACCAAGCTTTGCTCTCACCCATCAGTGTCTCCCACTAGAAGAGCAAGCAGAAGTAGCTCTGCAAACAACTCCTCCAGAGCATCCAGCTCACAGAAGAGATGAGCCAGAGAGAAGAAATGCTCCCAAATTTTCTGTGGCTTCTCTTCCCAAAACCTGCTTTGCAGGGAGGTGGACAGCTCTGACTTTGTGCTAAGCCAGTCCCAGTATCTCACCCACACTGGAGTCCAAAGGGGTTTTCAGAAGAGCTGCCCCACACAAGTGCCTGTGAGACACCTCTCTTGCGCCTAGGCACGTGTCATGGTGTGCGCCCAAGCCCCAGCCCCCCACCCAAGCCAGAGGAGACTTTGGTTAGCTGAGCTGTTACCGCAGTATTCGAGGTAGCTCTGGACTCCTGTAGATGTACTTGTGCCGGTAACCGAGGTCTGTGTGGAACGGAACAAACTGCACCTTGTAGTCTCGGAAACTCCGTGATGTCGCAGCAATGTTGTAAAGCTGAGTCCAAGGGGAGGCAGGTGAGGGACACGTGTCACTCCAAACCAGCTACCCCTGCCAAACCAGCACCCCTCTCAGTGGTAGGTTATGGGCCCTGGCTTGACCAGCTTTGCTAGCTCTAGCTCCATTTCCCTATTGATTTGCCACCTCCAACACCACAGAATTTGTAGTCCCTTCAGGCTATGCAATTCTACATACACTTTTCTATTGCTGACTTTTTTTTTCCCTAGCTGGGATGTCGTTCTATCCTCACCAGTTCCTCCCACCAGACCAGTTCGCAGACCCACATGTTTACCTTCTTTCCCAGATGAAATGGTACCACCGGGTCATCCTCAGCATGAAGGATAAGCAGGGAGCAGGAAATGTATTTCACACTGTGAAAGAGGCAAAAATGTCACAAAAGCTCAGAGCAATCCCATCACTCTCTAATACCAAGACACTTGAATTTTCAAGGAAACAGCAATGACAAACATGTCCTGTCAGTTGCTAACTGCAGTTCAGATCGTGAAAACACTGGGCACCATTCATTTGATCTATAGAAGATTTACTAGTGAAACATACCCTTGTAAAAACTATTTGCTGCTTAGACCAAAGAAAACTGGCTCACCCCACTGGAAAGCATCATCCCCCAAGGTCTGGTTTGGTTTCCGTACTGGAAACCAAACTCACAAATGCTCAGACTCTTGAAGGAAAGGCTCAGTGAAACGAGACAATGTTATTACATGCAGGGTGGCTTATGCAAATGCACAGCAGAGAAATCTTCCCAAACCTTTAATGTCCCAATGCTATTGTTTAACGTGTAATGTACACTTGAAAAGCATAAATCACATGGACCAAATTAGCATATCCCTGAGTAGTCTCTGTGCTCTCTGTTGCTTCTGTTCTTATTAAGAACAATTAAATATGAAAGAGCTCCACAGTGCAAAGCTGTGTTGCACTCAAGGCTGTGCGAGTAACTGATACCCCTTCCGCAAGTATAATGCTTCAACAAAAAAAAAAAAAAGCAGGGAGTGCAGTCTGACATCTATCCTCCTTGATGCTTGCCATGGCTCACTGCAGCCACAGCTGAAACCCCAGCAAAGAGGGAACTCACTTCTCATCATTTGCAAATTTAATTCCACTTGTCGTGATGGGGTCAAGGAAGAACCAGTCAAACCCAGGGAAGTATCTGTATATCTGAGAGGAAAAACTGGCGTTAGTGGAAGGCACCAGCAGGACAGTTACACGAACAGCAATAACAAGGCAGGCCACTGCTATCCCAGTAACATCCCTTGGCTGCTGGCTGAGCTCTCTGCAGTGAGATGGTCCATGTTTCCAACAGCATTATCTTTCCTCTCCTGTTTCAGGCCCATCTTATCAGCCTGCTCAGAAGCAGGCTTGCTGAGTGCTTGTACGGTCAAGGTCTCTAGGTATGATGCTGATGCTGGCAGCAGTCTTCCTGGAAGAGAGCTTTATCCCAAGGCACCTTACCAGCCTAGCCTCATCCAACACCTGGTCTGGGTGTCTGCTCAGTTCAGAGCCAATTCGTAGCCATGCTCGATGGAAGAGATGGCCACTTCAGAGTCAACTCACCAGGGAAACTACACAAGTGCAAAGGAGCCACATGGACAGGGTGGTGTCCAAGAGAAGCCCAGCTTTGCCAATGCTTTGCTCACAGCCCACAAAATAGCCTCCTGCAACAGAGAAGCTACAACACAAGAAGAACAGGCTGTTCACTGCTGAGATCAGTCTGTCTTTCCTCCCTACATTTACTGCCCTTTCTGATCCCAGTTCCTGTTTTCTTTAAGCAGGCTCTACACATGGCTCTGGTACTGCTTATTGTACTAGTGTTCCCAGGAGCTGCCTTAAGTACAGCTCTTTACCCCGGACACTTATAAATATCACTGCTGCACCACAAGTCATGGAGTTAGCTCAGCTACATCACTTCTGAAGGTTAATTTCTAAGCATACAATTACATGCCACTAGTGTGAGAGCCACTGTGTACTTACCACAGAAAAGGGGTGACTTCGTGCCTCCTCCCGTATGTTCGTGAACGGAGACTCCAGTATCAGTGCATCTGGCGGTGTTTCTGAAAAGCCAAAGGCAATGTGCTGAAATGCAGGAGTGCAGACAGCCAGCAAGGTAAGGGTCTGCCTTATGAGTACAGCTGCCACCATGGTGCGCTAGGGACACCCTTGTCACAACCGCAAACATATGCGGAAATCTGAGATGCCAGAAGGACCTGGGCTGGGTGCGAAGAGCACCCACCCACCAGACTTACCTCTCTCACACAGGCGCCTCACCAGATTTGTTGCGACCCTGGAAAGAACAACAACAAGCATTTAATCTGGTGCAGGTCCTCTACACAAGGCTCTAGTGGCAGTAGGTGGCAGAGGTACAACTCAACAACACACTGTGGGCTGAGGCCAGCCCACAACGACTTGGGTTCCCACAGGCCTCCCATACACAACTGTGTCAAATTGCATCAGGTACTGCATTTAGGTAAATCCAAGGAAGCAGCATACCATGTAGCCACTTGGAAGGACCTCCTTTAAGGTGGCTCTTAGGCTCGCAGTATATCTGCAGCTGCGTGACACAGCCTCTTACCCTGAGACCACAAGGGCTGAGCAAGAAAGTGAGGAATGCGGGGCTATGGGTAGAGAGGTGCTGTGTTCCAGGCAGCTGGAGCACAGAGTCCCAGGGTGACACTGCAAGGAGTTTCCATAGCTGGGTCAGAAAGCAACGAGATCTCCCCCACGCATCTCCCTAATGGGGCAGGGACATTTCCAAAGTTGCTGAATTCTCCAAGCACAGGTTATTTCAAAAAACTCAAACTCCAGGCTGGCTATGGTCACCAGGAAACTCAGCTGGGGACCACAATCCCAGGCCACTCAGACTGCAGTGCATTGGGAAATGTCACAAGCATGCTCTGACCCAGAAAGGGATCCTAAACGTGGCAAAAAATTAGAGGAAGAGACAAAGAAAAAGCCCCTGTCCTCAAACAAAGCAGGGTGTTTAGTACCACAGCAATGAAGAGGCACTATCCTGAAATACCTCTCCGTCCCAGCAACATGTTTGTTGGACAGCAAGGCAAGCTGTGGTGGTCTCAAACAGCTCAACTCAAATTAACTCTTGTGTTTGTCCTCTGCTCCTCTGCAAATAAAGGGGGTAAGAGCACACGCTGCCTGCTGAACATAACCCACCTCCAGACAGCAATGGAAAGGGAGGAAGCATGAAAGGAAAGTTAAAAACATGCAGGCAAAGGCACTTCACACTTTGAACTTCCCTGTGCCAGGCATGACCCCATAAATGTCACAGATGGGAAGCAGTGCAGTCATGCAGGCATTTGCATGAATACTCATTACACATGGCATGTTTGCCATGATAGTAGGAAAATGTTTTGTAAGGGCAAGTCACATGCATGTGTGGCTGGTCTGAGATGCTCTTTCAGAGTATCAGAGAAGCCTGATTTTCTTCTCTGAAGGCCATATAGACATAGGTTTACCACAGGAAGAGGTCAGGGCAGTCCCATTTTCTCTCCCCTTGGTCAATCTGCATTGTATTATTCTAAGTTACTTTTTTCCAGTGTAACCCTCTGGGCAGTGAAGGTTCAAGACCAATTCCTGCACAGTCATTCATTGTAGCCCTTCTCACTCTGTTGAATGCAAAGGGGAAGCTACTCTGCAGGAATTATGCCACAGACTCCAATCCAAGCCACCCTGGGGATTACAGCAAACGGCACCTTCAAACAAGGTCAGTGTTCCATGTTTTTCAGAAGCTGCTAAGTCCCACTGAGATTAGATGCTTACCCCGTGCCCAAGGAGTGTCCCCATATATAGACAGGGTTATCTCCGCTTCTTGCTTTTATCCAGTCGAAGACATGAAGGGCATCGTAGGTCATTCCCCTCTCTGACGGGCTGCCTATTGAATCGCCCCAGCCTGAAACACAAATAGTCCTCTTGAGAACCACACAAACTGGTCAGCAAAGCCAGACAGCTCTTCCCGTGCAGCCCATATGTGACTGCAGAGGGACCTGGCACATGGACAGTTTCTGTTTATTTCACTGTGCACCTCTACAATTTGGGTCTGAAAATCTCAATTCATCCACAGTCATTTAAACAAGAAAACTGCTGGCTGCCAAGGAGTTTTTGTTCATTTAGTCAACAACAAAACAAGAGCTGGATCTCAAACACTGCCATACTGTGTTCTTGCACTTACCTATCTGCAACAGCCCAGCTCTCAAACCTTAGCTGCTTTTGCATGCATGTAACCAATTTGTAAGTGGAGTCTCTAACAGCCTAAGAATTTGATGCTTAGGGTCAAAAACCAAGCACGTTTCACAAAGCCGTTGCAACATCAGTTTGTCCATGCTGTTTGATCAATGCCCTCAAGCAATTTTCCACTCTCCTGATTGTTTTGGCTCTATCACTACTGCAGCATATTGCATACACATCTCATGCTAAGCAGCAAGCATCCCACATCCCTTCTGATACTTAATAAGCAGCCAGAAAAGCAGCTGCCAGTGGGACTGAAAAACAGGGCAAGATCCTACAAATTAACCTCTCCCAGATGTCTTCTTGATAAACTGCAATGGATTAATTTCTTTCCTGGATCTCCAGTGGCATTACACGGCAGCCATGGCTTAAATACTAAGAAGGGGGAAAAAGAGCAGCAGATGCTTGACTGCTGGTGGCACAGAGTTGCAAAATGGTCACGGCTTCTGCCAAGGATGTTATCAATTGTTAGCAAATAATTTACTCTATGTCTTATCTGACCTATCAGCTTTTAAGAATAAGTGCAAGTTCAGTTCCCTGTGTGACCTCAGGAAAGGCAATTAGATCATATCCAAAAGACTGCATCTAGGCAAGCTTACTAGTTTCCAGATGTGCACCGGGAGGATGCCTTAACTGGATGCTGTGACAGCGTATGTCCCTGGGTGGCGCTCTGCTCCTTAGCTCCCAAATTAACAAGCCCTGTGCATGAGGACAGATAGAAGCCAGAGTCCACCGAGCTGGGTATCAGGAAGCAGTGCTACACAGGAAGGCACGGGAAAGAAATTTCTGGAAGTTCTCTGGATACTCGTGAGGAAAAAAGCAATAACTGCATCTAATTAGCTGGCAGCAAGCATTTATAAAACAACTCCCCTGAGATCTATAAAAACCAAGTAACTTCTTTGTTCCTTTTACAGAAAGAGACATCTAAAAGTGTTTTACAATAAAAGAAGCCCACATACCTCGATAATCAAATGTAACCACATGGTACCCAAGGGAGCTGAGAACCTGGAGGGGAGAGAAACATGCAGAAACTCATCACAGAGCCTTTGCACAGCAGCTGGGCTCTTGCCTCAGGCCAAGGCGCAGGGATCTAATTTGTAACTCTATTAGCCTGACGTGGTAAAGTGACAGCTTACAGCTTTTTGGTGTAGCAGGCACAGAGCTTTTCAAACACTAATCATCTCAGCCTGCTTGTTCTGTCATTTGTTTCCGGGACCCCGTATTAGGCTATCTTAGATGTTGATTCTCCCTTTAAAAGCTTTGTCCTTAAGATCCACAAATATCTTACGACTGTTTCCCCTATGAACACTTAGGTTTTCCAGTGAAACAGTACAACTGCCTCATTTATATTAATCAAGTTGGCATAAATGTTAGCATAACATATAGAAACCTGCTTCAGTGTTTAGAGGGCTTAAATGTAGATATCCAAAACGTGCAATTACTCTATCACAAAGATTTATGTTACCGCCAATGGTAATCCTAACAAAATCTGTTAAAAGCAAGTTAAAATACCGAATGTTAGATCAACTTGCTCAGAAAAAGTGCCTTGGTAAAAACAATGCTAGCGTTCCAAGCTACCATTGCTCGGTACGAACCTAACAGCTCCTTGGTAGATAAAAATCAACAAAAAGTCACAAAAACATTAAAATGTTGTTTCTGTATAGGATACATGATTTAAAAAAGCAATCTTAGTATTACACTATGCTCTAAACCTTCTAACGGACAAAAGGAAATCACCTTATATGTAAGAACAACAATTTATTTCTAGCATAATTGAAATCTTAACAATTACTGTTACTAGTTCAGATCTCATTAGTACAGAAAAATAGAGAAAAAGAGGATGACATAGAAAAGAGGGGTGTTCAGGTAAGTTGGCAACTCAACTCCTTTGCTGGGAGCGCTATGATGTTGATAGCTTCTCCCACTTCCCTCTAGGATCCACCTGGGGCTAATTTTCGTACATTTTGGATGTGCACTGGATGTTTCTTTCTCTTCACTGGTCTGTGACTCCATGTTACACCCCAAATTNAAATATCACTGCTGCACCACAAGTCATGGAGTTAGCTCAGCTACATCACTTCTGAAGGTTAATTTCTAAGCATACAATTACATGCCACTAGTGTGAGAGCCACTGTGTACTTACCACAGAAAAGGGGTGACTTCGTGCCTCCTCCCGTATGTTCGTGAACGGAGACTCCAGTATCAGTGCATCTGGCGGTGTTTCTGAAAAGCCAAAGGCAATGTGCTGAAATGCAGGAGTGCAGACAGCCAGCAAGGTAAGGGTCTGCCTTATGAGTACAGCTGCCACCATGGTGCGCTAGGGACACCCTTGTCACAACCGCAAACATATGCGGAAATCTGAGATGCCAGAAGGACCTGGGCTGGGTGCGAAGAGCACCCACCCACCAGACTTACCTCTCTCACACAGGCGCCTCACCAGATTTGTTGCGACCCTGGAAAGAACAACAACAAGCATTTAATCTGGTGCAGGTCCTCTACACAAGGCTCTAGTGGCAGTAGGTGGCAGAGGTACAACTCAACAACACACTGTGGGCTGAGGCCAGCCCACAACGACTTGGGTTCCCACAGGCCTCCCATACACAACTGTGTCAAATTGCATCAGGTACTGCATTTAGGTAAATCCAAGGAAGCAGCATACCATGTAGCCACTTGGAAGGACCTCCTTTAAGGTGGCTCTTAGGCTCGCAGTATATCTGCAGCTGCGTGACACAGCCTCTTACCCTGAGACCACAAGGGCTGAGCAAGAAAGTGAGGAATGCGGGGCTATGGGTAGAGAGGTGCTGTGTTCCAGGCAGCTGGAGCACAGAGTCCCAGGGTGACACTGCAAGGAGTTTCCATAGCTGGGTCAGAAAGCAACGAGATCTCCCCCACGCATCTCCCTAATGGGGCAGGGACATTTCCAAAGTTGCTGAATTCTCCAAGCACAGGTTATTTCAAAAAACTCAAACTCCAGGCTGGCTATGGTCACCAGGAAACTCAGCTGGGGACCACAATCCCAGGCCACTCAGACTGCAGTGCATTGGGAAATGTCACAAGCATGCTCTGACCCAGAAAGGGATCCTAAACGTGGCAAAAAATTAGAGGAAGAGACAAAGAAAAAGCCCCTGTCCTCAAACAAAGCAGGGTGTTTAGTACCACAGCAATGAAGAGGCACTATCCTGAAATACCTCTCCGTCCCAGCAACATGTTTGTTGGACAGCAAGGCAAGCTGTGGTGGTCTCAAACAGCTCAACTCAAATTAACTCTTGTGTTTGTCCTCTGCTCCTCTGCAAATAAAGGGGGTAAGAGCACACGCTGCCTGCTGAACATAACCCACCTCCAGACAGCAATGGAAAGGGAGGAAGCATGAAAGGAAAGTTAAAAACATGCAGGCAAAGGCACTTCACACTTTGAACTTCCCTGTGCCAGGCATGACCCCATAAATGTCACAGATGGGAAGCAGTGCAGTCATGCAGGCATTTGCATGAATACTCATTACACATGGCATGTTTGCCATGATAGTAGGAAAATGTTTTGTAAGGGCAAGTCACATGCATGTGTGGCTGGTCTGAGATGCTCTTTCAGAGTATCAGAGAAGCCTGATTTTCTTCTCTGAAGGCCATATAGACATAGGTTTACCACAGGAAGAGGTCAGGGCAGTCCCATTTTCTCTCCCCTTGGTCAATCTGCATTGTATTATTCTAAGTTACTTTTTTCCAGTGTAACCCTCTGGGCAGTGAAGGTTCAAGACCAATTCCTGCACAGTCATTCATTGTAGCCCTTCTCACTCTGTTGAATGCAAAGGGGAAGCTACTCTGCAGGAATTATGCCACAGACTCCAATCCAAGCCACCCTGGGGATTACAGCAAACGGCACCTTCAAACAAGGTCAGTGTTCCATGTTTTTCAGAAGCTGCTAAGTCCCACTGAGATTAGATGCTTACCCCGTGCCCAAGGAGTGTCCCCATATATAGACAGGGTTATCTCCGCTTCTTGCTTTTATCCAGTCGAAGACATGAAGGGCATCGTAGGTCATTCCCCTCTCTGACGGGCTGCCTATTGAATCGCCCCAGCCTGAAACACAAATAGTCCTCTTGAGAACCACACAAACTGGTCAGCAAAGCCAGACAGCTCTTCCCGTGCAGCCCATATGTGACTGCAGAGGGACCTGGCACATGGACAGTTTCTGTTTATTTCACTGTGCACCTCTACAATTTGGGTCTGAAAATCTCAATTCATCCACAGTCATTTAAACAAGAAAACTGCTGGCTGCCAAGGAGTTTTTGTTCATTTAGTCAACAACAAAACAAGAGCTGGATCTCAAACACTGCCATACTGTGTTCTTGCACTTACCTATCTGCAACAGCCCAGCTCTCAAACCTTAGCTGCTTTTGCATGCATGTAACCAATTTGTAAGTGGAGTCTCTAACAGCCTAAGAATTTGATGCTTAGGGTCAAAAACCAAGCACGTTTCACAAAGCCGTTGCAACATCAGTTTGTCCATGCTGTTTGATCAATGCCCTCAAGCAATTTTCCACTCTCCTGATTGTTTTGGCTCTATCACTACTGCAGCATATTGCATACACATCTCATGCTAAGCAGCAAGCATCCCACATCCCTTCTGATACTTAATAAGCAGCCAGAAAAGCAGCTGCCAGTGGGACTGAAAAACAGGGCAAGATCCTACAAATTAACCTCTCCCAGATGTCTTCTTGATAAACTGCAATGGATTAATTTCTTTCCTGGATCTCCAGTGGCATTACACGGCAGCCATGGCTTAAATACTAAGAAGGGGGAAAAAGAGCAGCAGATGCTTGACTGCTGGTGGCACAGAGTTGCAAAATGGTCACGGCTTCTGCCAAGGATGTTATCAATTGTTAGCAAATAATTTACTCTATGTCTTATCTGACCTATCAGCTTTTAAGAATAAGTGCAAGTTCAGTTCCCTGTGTGACCTCAGGAAAGGCAATTAGATCATATCCAAAAGACTGCATCTAGGCAAGCTTACTAGTTTCCAGATGTGCACCGGGAGGATGCCTTAACTGGATGCTGTGACAGCGTATGTCCCTGGGTGGCGCTCTGCTCCTTAGCTCCCAAATTAACAAGCCCTGTGCATGAGGACAGATAGAAGCCAGAGTCCACCGAGCTGGGTATCAGGAAGCAGTGCTACACAGGAAGGCATGGGAAAGAAATTTCTGGAAGTTCTCTGGATACTCGTGAGGAAAAAAGCAATAACTGCATCTAATTAGCTGGCAGCAAGCATTTATAAAACAACTCCCCTGAGATCTATAAAAACCAAGTAACTTCTTTGTTCCTTTTACAGAAAGAGACATCTAAAAGTGTTTTACAATAAAAGAAGCCCACATACCTCGATAATCAAATGTAACCACATGGTACCCAAGGGAGCTGAGAACCTGGAGGGGAGAGAAACATGCAGAAACTCATCACAGAGCCTTTGCACAGCAGCTGGGCTCTTGCCTCAGGCCAAGGCGCAGGGATCTAATTTGTAACTCTATTAGCCTGACGTGGTAAAGTGACAGCTTACAGCTTTTTGGTGTAGCAGGCACAGAGCTTTTCAAACACTAATCATCTCAGCCTGCTTGTTCTGTCATTTGTTTCCGGGACCCCGTATTAGGCTATCTTAGATGTTGATTCTCCCTTTAAAAGCTTTGTCCTTAAGATCCACAAATATCTTACGACTGTTTCCCCTATGAACACTTAGGTTTTCCAGTGAAACAGTACAACTGCCTCATTTATATTAATCAAGTTGGCATAAATGTTAGCATAACATATAGAAACCTGCTTCAGTGTTTAGAGGGCTTAAATGTAGATATCCAAAACGTGCAATTACTCTATCACAAAGATTTATGTTACCGCCAATGGTAATCCTAACAAAATCTGTTAAAAGCAAGTTAAAATACCGAATGTTAGATCAACTTGCTCAGAAAAAGTGCCTTGGTAAAAACAATGCTAGCGTTCCAAGCTACCATTGCTCGGTACGAACCTAACAGCTCCTTGGTAGATAAAAATCAACAAAAAGTCACAAAAACATTAAAATGTTGTTTCTGTATAGGATACATGATTTAAAAAAGCAATCTTAGTATTACACTATGCTCTAAACCTTCTAACGGACAAAAGGAAATCACCTTATATGTAAGAACAACAATTTATTTCTAGCATAATTGAAATCTTAACAATTACTGTTACTAGTTCAGATCTCATTAGTACAGAAAAATAGAGAAAAAGAGGATGACATAGAAAAGAGGGGTGTTCAGGTAAGTTGGCAACTCAACTCCTTTGCTGGGAGCGCTATGATGTTGATAGCTTCTCCCACTTCCCTCTAGGATCCACCTGGGGCTAATTTTCGTACATTTTGGATGTGCACTGGATGTTTCTTTCTCTTCACTGGTCTGTGACTCCATGTTACACCCCAAATTACTTCATGGAGTGTGTTCAACATACATTGGACACGTTCTCTTTGTTAACTCTAACCCCATTTTTGCCCAGCTCCCAGGTCTGTACCTCTTTCACTGACCACTGGCAGGTTGTGCACAGCCCAGGGGTCTGTGTGGTCAGCCTGTGCCCTGTTTCATGCATGCTCAACACCTGCACTCCTCTGCAATGCCCCCTGTGCCCCCATCCCCGAGGTCTCTGCTGTCACACCAGGCCTGTAGTCCTCTACACTCTATCACTATGCTGGCTGTCATCAGTGTTTCCTTTGACACAGAGTGACTGTATCTGTAACTTGTACATGAAAACATTACAGTGATTTTCTCTGTAACACTAACTGTACGAGAACTGTTACTATTTGTATTACAGCTATGGCTCAGCAAAAGTAAAACTAGCCAGCAAGTGGCCACCTGGTTATTAGACAATTGCTTTTATGGCTAAACAATCTCAAAACAGTGCTCCAGGGAGCTCCAAAACAAGGTCAGAAGCAGCCTTACAAGCCTCAGTTGTGTTACTAGCAGTGGCAATAATATATGCACTGGGTTACAAGGCTGGAGTTTCCCTATTTGACAGTCCACCAACTTCATGCTGGACTCATGAGTCCAGCAAGGATACCGCAAACCCTCCCTCAGCTCAAAGGCTTCTCACCATCACCAAGCAATGGTGCAGAAGTCTTTAACCTTTCAGCTTGCCTCATGAAACCCTGCACAGGCCTGAGGGCAGTGCATAGCTCTTCATTGTAATGTGCTGCCATTACTCATTTGCCTAGTGTTTGATTTTATAGCCAACGCAGCTTGCACAACAAATAAAATTGCTATTAATACAACAACTACAGGATGCAAACCAAGTTCAAAACTCCTGTAGTGCTAGGACACCGTTCTCCAAGGGACTGCAGGCAGGAGCAGTGCTCAGTGGTTTAGACTGCGTGGCACTGTGGCAGATCAGATATTTGCTTGGTGTGCAACATTCGCTACCTTCAGGGCTTATTGCACCACAAGCTGGACTTCCAGTGTTAACAGTTGGGTTAGCATTCATCGCAATTTTTTAAATAACACACCTATTGGTACTGGGACTATCGCAGCATACAACTAGAATACCTGTAAGCTGAGTGTTACTTCTAAAGGAACAGTACAATTTTAACATTAGCAGCTTACATATACAGCTATTGGGTAGAGTTGTAAACAATTAGACAATTTACAACAATTTGGGGGCACACAGTATGCATACAAGTACAACTGGAGCTTACACAGACAACTGGCACCTGATTGGAAACAGAGCATTTCCATTGCCCCACTAGGATCTAAATGGTCATCTGAAGATGGAAAGCCAGTAACTTCACGTACGTGTCACATAGTTTGCCCTGCTGCTCGCTGACACCATCCCCGAGACTAACACATCATGCTCACCCTTGCTGCACTTGGTTGTGTTATTTCTTGGCACTAGCCATGGGGTTATGCTACTCCACTACCCCTCTTTTAAAGTCATTTTCGCACTAACAGTTACTTGGAATTTATATTAGCAGATGCAACCACAATAGCTTCCAAGTCACTCAAGACTCCTTTGCTTTTTGCTATTCAGGTCTCTTCAAGCAAGTCCTGTTTCTCTTTCTTTGGCTCTAAACCCTTCAGAGCTGTTCCCTTGGAGGTGACCAGGTCCGTACTGTGTGCACTGCCAGGGCAGAGGTATTAAATATGCAGTTGTTCCATTCTGGGATCTGCACTCACAAGTTACTATTTCTTCAACAACCCCTTGCAAATAACTATGCCGGCATCACAGAGAGATGTTATGTATATGCAACACCACAGTACTGAGTAACACTGCAACCTACATAATAATAGCAGAATAATCAGGTAAAATATTAATTAACATATTAGGTGCTGCAGGACAGTTGTTTCCATCAGAATCACTATATACCATTTTTTATATGTTCACTTACATATTGGACTTCCTGACTGGACATGCGGAACACAAAGTTCCCTCTTGCAAAGTTTGGTTTTCAGCTTTCAAATATGATTTTACTGCTAAGATATCACATACAATCTACCCTTTTCCAGGCCATTAAAAATGATTTAACCTGTTGACAGTTTACGGGTCTTCTACACATGCCTGTTATATATACATTGGCTGCATTGGTGACATCTCTTCTCAATAACAAATAGATGCACTTTTATTTTAATTAGCAGCTGTTACATTTAAAAAACATATTTTTACCATCTTCTATTTTTTCTTTAAAATTGTGCTCAGTTTAACAGACCCATTGAAATCACACACAGAGGACTGTTTCATTTTCAAAGCCAACTGTATCCCAGTTCCACTAGAGACTATATTATTAAACTATTCCTTCAACTTCTATCTCCTTAATTACTGATAAATAATTAACTAATAATGTTCTCAATTCAAACATTTTTTCTTTTTTATCTCCATCCTAGATTTCTTTTATGTTCATACTCATGTATACCTTGCTCCTGTACTGTTAGGGCTGGTACCTACCTCACTGGGAGCTTAGCCCCTGCAGCAGGAGAGCATCGTTGTTTGCCCCAGCTCACTGTTCCCATGGCAGCTCTGCCTTCTTCCACCTGAATATTCACCTTTTACCCCTCTGTCTGTCTTCCTGCAAACTGCCCTTCGGCACCTGGGTCTCCCTCTGCATTTACCTCCTCAGACCATGTCTGACCTGCACCAGCCACCATCTGCACCTCATATCTCTCAAAGACCACCACAGAGTGGCCTCCAGCTTTCCTTAACCCCAATCACAGTCTGAACCCCCAAGCACAGCCCTACCCCCAAATCCTGTCACTCAGCACAGCCAAAAGCAGCAAGGAAGCATGTGAGACAGCAGCCATGCCTGGAAAGAGTGTGGAGTCTCCTGAAGAGGGACAAGATGGCATGATGCACCTCCAGCCAAATTCTCCTCTTGCCACTAGGAGCCAGGAGCTGCAAGGCTACACAAAACAAATGCACCTGGCAGAGAGCAGGAGATGCTGCAACATTAATCTGCCTGGCTCTTGTCATGGTCAGCTGCCAAAAGCACTAGCGTTCTCACAGCAATAAGCAATGAGGATGCCCTCAAGACACCCCCAGGCATAAGCAGCAGCAATCTCCACACTCACCTAAACCTAGGCAGGCTACACTGAGGACCCCGATCACCAAGACCTGCCCCCTCACAGCCCAGCATGGCACAAGCTGGTGTGCCCAGTTCTCCTCTCCCTAGCAGACAGCAGGGACAAGGATGATAGTCATCTCACGCCTTTACCAGAGGAAGATGTTGATGGAGCCTCCCACTCCTGCATTCATTCAACCCAAAACCAAGATATAGGTGAACCACTTGCAGGGGCTCATTCCTCCAAGGACCTGCCAAGCCCCAGCCATGGGCACTGCCCCACTCTTACATTTCAGAGGTGCCTTTCTCTTCCAGGGAAAAGAAGAGATGAGGCTGAGGAGGAATGGGAACAAGCAGGAAAAGCAGCAGAAACTGTCGCTACCAGCATTGCAGCTGCCAGAGCTGTAAGGTGCCCACCTCAACCTTCACGATGCAGGTCCCCATACTAATAGCACCCTCTGCTTTAGAGGATGGCTCTGCTGCCCATGCACCTTCCTTCCTACCCCGGCACTGGGAAAGCAGACATGCAAAGCAAGGCCAAAGTACAGCCTATCACACTGGATACACAGAGAAGGAAGAACCACCATCATCAACATCCAGCTCCTCCTGATGAAAGACACAGCTGAAGATGATCTGTAACATTCTTGCCTGAAGCCAACAACCCTGGGAGCATCCTAAGCCCATGCCCTGCACTAACAGACTCCTCTGTTTTAGTCTTTTTTTAAGAATATCTTTCTTGGTTTTCCCATTAGAATTAGTTTAGGAAAAATCTCAGATGAAGCTGGTAAGATTACAATTGGCTTTGCAGGTAACAGGCACTTCCTTTGACCCTTAACAGGATGTTTAGTGTAACATGCCAAATGTTTTATTTATAATACTTACTTACACCCCTATAACAATATCATATTGTTTCATGAGTTGTTATAAAGTTGGGTACCCTTATGTAGTGGGCAAAAAAACCCTCTGCATCAGCTCTCCACTATCCAAGCACATGAGTGCAATAACAACTAAAAGCTTCACCACCAAAGCCTCAATGTACAAGCGTGAGTTGCAGAAAGAGCTTACGGTAGTCTGTCACTGACGGTCAAGGTAGCTAAGACAACGGGATTTGTGTCAGTTTTAAAAGGTTTTGAGTTACATTATTCAAGCATGAATAATTTGAATAATGTTGAGTAACACAGTGACCCTGAATACATTGGTAACTGTGATATCTGGAAATCAGGCTTGAGCAAAGAATAAATAGACACTTGTCCAGACTAGAGGAAAGCATGCCCCACAAAACAATCTTGTATCTGGTCACTGCCCCACTACTACTCCTCGTGCTGGCTTCCTCATGGCTCCTGCTTCTGGTTAATGTCTTCAAACACACATTGACTCTAGCAAGAATGAATTTGGACACCTGCTGCTCACAGACTGTGCAGCAGCAACAGCCTCAATTTTCAGTGCTGCTGCTCAGAGAAGTGGCTCACATGAATCAATCACTTGGAAAGAAAGGACAGAGACCTCTTACAGTTACTACTTCCCTTCTGAGCCTCTTCTAGAGGGTTTCCCCTGCTGCTTCCAGCCTACTAGCAGCACAGCAAAAAGGACAGCAAATCAGTCTGTTTCATTCTGCTGAAATAAGCACAAACCTGGAGTTTCTGGTGCGGTACTGGCAAGCCTGTGTGTGTGTTCATATCTGAGTAACTGACTGAAAAAGACAAACTAAGCAACTTGTCTATGTTCTCAGAAACAAAAGAATACGAGACCCAGGAACAGAAACCTTGGGTTTTGGTAAGCTGTGTTCGTCACATATGTACAAACATAGAAACAGAGGCATGTGCAGTCTGAGTATTCTGAAGCTCTGCTACTCTCACTCAGTCAAAATCCAAAACAATTCCTCTGCCTGTCTTGGCCAGCACAAAATGCATTGCAGCATAGGCTGGTTCCCAGAAAAATGACCAAGTATATCACCATACAGGACAGCCTCCTCAACCAGCTATCTGCAACTTAGCTCATCCTTTTTTCTTAAAGGAAAAAAAAATATCACCTGCCCCCTTGGTGTTGTCAAACAGCATTTTCTAAGTGATCTAAACTAAAAAGACTTTGTGGCAGGGGATCTTGCATAAGGAGCTGCATTGCAATAAAGCAATGTCAACATTCTGACACAAATTTTAAAGAGAAGTGAATGATAACTAAATCCATAGGAAAAACACAGACTTAGACTCCTCTAAAATGAGCTAGCAAAAATAATTATGGCTCTTTTAGAAGTACGTGACATGAGACCAAGAAATTGTGTGTGAGAATTTCAGCCAAGAGAGCATCTAATAAACTAAATGACTGCAAAAGTCATTAGGCAAAAGACCCAAAGCAGCTGAAGTTGCGTGCTATGCCTGGGAAACTAATTGAGTTTTGTAGAAAATCTTCAGCGCTTGAGATGGCACCACTCATACAAATGCACCCTGCCACAGGACAGCGGAAAATCCAAGCTTAACCTGCCTGCCTGACCAGCGATACAGTAACCCCCACACTGGCAACCTTGAAAATGTTTTACTGCAACGAATTGTTCTGTGAAAAGGCAAGTACTAGCTTTGTCACCGGGGCCAACTAATGGACCAACAGGGAGGTTTATACTGGCTCGGCCCAACATTTTGGCATTTAAAAGAGCAGAGGTCACCTTCAAAATTTTGAAGAGTGTGAGAAATCTGAGCTGGCCTCAATCCACATACATTTTCCCAGCAGTTGGTGATGTATGGCATTGTATATGGCACCCTCACAACAAAACCTGCATCAACATCAGTACCAAGAAGAAACAATGTTGAGTTATGGTCATTGGCGATTCCGTCCCATGTGGAACGGAAGCACCCACTTGCAGACCAGACTCTCTTTTCAGGGAAGTTTGCTGCCTCCCTGGGGCCCAAGTCAGGGACGTCACCACAAGAGAGAAGAGCATAGTACAACCTTCAGACTACTATCCATTTCTGCTCTTTCACTAATGATGTCGCAACAAAAAGTCTGAGGTTGATCAAAAGAAGGAGCACAGGTATTGTTTTTCTCAGCCCCCCCAGTAACAGGGGAGAAACTTTGGAAGAAACAGGCAGCCCAGGATATCAACACCTGGCTCTAGGACTGGTGCCTCCACCAAAACTTTGAGCTTTTAAACCACAGAAGAGCCTTTGAGACACAGGGTATGCTGGAGCCTGACAGAATCCACCTGTCCTGATAGGGAAAACGCATCTTTGGGTATAAGCTGATGGGAGATTGAGAGAGCTTTAAACTAGAATTGATGGGGGAAGGGGATACCAACAGGATTGCAGTAGGTAAGCCAAGGATTGGTATGGCATCCATCACCTGAGGGTGGCAATGCTCTAGGGAACATTTACACTGCTTCTGGGAACACAGAGGGCTCGGGAGTGTATCTGAAAAAGCTGGTACACCAACACACATAGTATGAGAAACAAACAGGATGAACTAGAAGTGTTGGTCAGTTCCCAGAGCTACAATATCTTTGGCATTAGTGAGACTTGGTGGAATGAGTCCCACGATTGGAGTGCTGGGATGGAAGGCTACAGGCTGTTCAGGAGGGATACGCAGGGCAGGCAAGCTGGAGACGTCACACTATATGTAAGGAAAAGGTTTGATTGCACAGCCCTTACAGTTATTGATGATGTGGTTGAGAGCCTCCGAGTAAGGACTAGCATGATGGAAAACAAAGGAGATGTTGTAGTGAGTGTCTACTACTGATACCCCAGTCAGGATGCCAGCACTGATCAGTTATTCTATGGGCAAATAAGACAAATTTCTGGATCAGTAGTCCTTGTCCTTATGCAAGATTTCAATTTCCCAGACATCAACTGTGAATACCATACTGCTGTGACAAGCAGGTTTTGGAAATTCTTGAAGTTTGTAGGAAGTAGCTTCTTGTCACAAGCACTCAGTGAGCCAACTAGGAAAGATGCCCTCC
Organism: Steatornis caripensis; assembly: GCA_013398225.1. Classification (NCBI taxonomy): domain Eukaryota; kingdom Metazoa; phylum Chordata; class Aves; order Caprimulgiformes; family Steatornithidae; genus Steatornis; species Steatornis caripensis. Next base: position 144,887 of record VZSC01016548.1, on the reverse strand, counting down.
TAGACTTGCTAATTGTGAATAGAGAAGGACATGTAGGAGATGTGATGGTAGGTGGTTGTCTTGGCCACAGTGATGATGATGAAATGGTTAAGTGTAAAATTTTCACTGTAATGAGAAAAAAAGGACAGCAGAGTTGCTACCCTGGACTTCGGGAGAGCAAAATTTAAGCTGCTCAGGTTGCTATTTAGCACAGTACCCTGGGAATCTGCTTTTGAGGGCTTAGGAGTCTACAAGTGCAGGACAGTCTTTAAGAACCACCTTTTGCAAGTACAGGAGCAGGCATTTCCACTGTAAGTCAAGCAAAGGGGGGGCAAAAGACCAGCTTGGCTTAACAGGAAACTGCTACTGCAGCTCAAAAGGAAAAAGAAACTGTACAATCTCTGGAAGCTCAGGTCAGGCTTCGTAGGAAGAGTAGAGAGCTGTGGTCCATTTGCAGTGACAAGACAAGAAAGGCCAAAGCTCAGAGTTGAAAATGGCCAGTGTTGCATCAGATAACAAGGGCTTTTTAAAGTATTTTAATAGAAAGAGGTCTAAATAAAACACTAGACCAATACTGGCTGAAGATCGTCACCTGACTAATAAGGATGAAGAAAAAGCGGAGCATTTTTTGCCTCAGTCTTTAATAATTCTGATAGACCTTGGGGTGCCCGGCCCCCTGAGTCAGAGGACCATGGGTGTGGGAACAGTGACTTTCCATTTGTGGACATTGAAATTGGAAGGGACCAGCTGTATCAGCTGAATGTTCACAAGTCCATGGGGCCTGGTGGGATTCATCCCAGAGTACTGAAGGAGCTGTTGTGTGTAAGAGGGGCAATCTGGCAGAAACCAAACCCCCTGGCATTCCAACTTGTCCTCAGCTATCAGAGGAACTGAGCTCAGCTTCTGAGTGATGCCCAATTAGACAGGTTATATTTTGGCTGAGATAGGCCAAAGTCGGCGCTGTAAGTCTGGCTGTGTTCAACAGCTAATATGTTGAACTAACACAGGTCCAGATTCACAAATAGTGCAGGGCCTACTTGTGGTCAATGAACTAACAACTGTTCCAGATTCACAGTTAATATGGATACTATAAGCCTGGGTACATTCGCCAAATGAAAATCCCCGCGACCAGATCCATAGTCAAGGTAATTTATTTAAACAACAGATACAGATTCTTTTAGATTGCCAGTGATAAATACACTGTCTGCAAAAACACGCTTAAGTACCAATACATATATGTTGCAAGATGACTATACAGCACTAATACAATTACAAATACAAGCTTGATTTCTAAGTTTTCTGAGGAAGCACCTGGCATAACCAAGTGTACAAGACTTGCCCAAAGGCGTCCCTGTGGGTGTGGAAGAGAGGTTCAGCCCATCAACTGATCCCGGAAGACCATGGTGATATCTCCCTGACTTCTGAGTGATGGTATCTTCCCTACCTTTCCCCTTTCTTCAAGGCATTTTATACTATTTCCCTACATTTAGGTGGAGCTTGAGTGACTCTAGTCACACACAACTTTATTATTGATTGGTGTAAAATTCTCTTGCTTCAATTTTAAAGGTATAGACTAAGAAAAATTCAGAGAACATGCTCTGGGGTGGAGGGAGGCGGGTGACTTCTGGGATAGAGGTGTGTTTTGGCATAATGAGCAAAATACATCCACAGGACATGATTTCACTACAATTGCCAGCTCAGTGACCAGCATTCTGGGTGGATGGGATATTATCTCTTATTTGGCAGTGGCTGTGTGATTTATCAGCTACGAAGTACCATCTAGTTCCTGTACCTGCCTAGTTTACAGAGCCTGGCCACACTTATCTTCACACTGTTCCACCCTCTGTTCTCTTAGAGTGAGCACACCAAGGTCCCTTAGTGCACAAACATATAAGAATGCAGGCCAGGGTGCCTGAGGAACCATCACAGAGCAGATTCGTTACATGCCAACAGCATTCCACCCTAGACGGTTTCTTAGTTCTACAGGATGGGGATATAACTTTACTCTCAATATGCCTGCCTCCAATAATTAGTTTCAGTAAGTTGACCCACAGTAGTTACTCCACAGGAGCTAGCAGATGTTAGGGCAGGAACCCTCTTGATCATCTACCAAAGGTCTTGGGAGTCTGGGGTGGTCCCTTCTGACTAGAAGCTAGGCAATGTTATTCCAGTCTACACAAAGGGCATAAGGGAAGACTCAGGGAGCTACAGATCTGTTAGTTTAACCTCAGTTCCTGGAAAAATTATTAAGATCATATTGGGTGCTACTGAAAGGCATTTAAAGGACAATGCAATCATGAGTCACAGTCAACACAGGTTCATGAAGGGGAAGTCCTGTTTAACTAGTCTGATATCCTTCTGTGACAAGGTCACCTGTCTAGCAGATAAAGGGAAAGTGGTGGATGTTAGTGTTCTGGATATTAGTAAGGCTTTTGATACTGTCCGTCACAGCACCCTTCTGGACAAGTTGTCCAACTGTGGGATGAGCAAGTTCATGGTGTGCTGGGTGAAGAACTGGATGAAGGGCAGGGCTCAGGGTTGTAGTGAATGGGGCTACATCTGGCTAGCCACTGGTCACCAGCAGTGTTCCTCCCAGTTCAACTCTATTCAATATATTTATTCGTGATTTGGATGCAGGAGTTGAAAGCACCATTAGCCAGTTTGCTGATGATACTAAACTGGAAGCTGCTGTTGACTCTCTTGAGGGACAAGATGCCTTGCAGAAGGATCTTGGTAGACTGGAGCATTGAGCAATGATGGAATGAAATTTAACAAGTCCAAATGCTGGATTCTGCACCTAGGACAGGGTAACACTGGGCACAAGTCTAAATTGGAGAGGAGTGGCTGGAGAACAGCCCTGCTGAAAGGGGTCTGGGGGTGCTGGGTGGCAGCAGGCTCAATACAAGTCAGCAGCATGTCCTGGCAGCCAAGGGGGCAAACCACATCTAGGGGGGCATCAAACACAGCACAACCAGAAAGTCAAAAGAGGTGATTCTACCACTGTATTCAGCGTTGGTGCAGCCTCACCTTGAGTACATGCAGTTCTGGGACTCAGAATTTAAGAAGGATGTGAAGGTCCTTGAATACGTCCAGAGCATGGCAACAAAGCTGGTGAAAGGGCTGGAAGGCATGTCCTGTGAAGGAGTGGCTAAGGACTTCGGGTTTGTCTAGTTTGGGGAAAAGGAGGGTGAGGGGCGACATCATTGCCCTCTACAGCTTCCTGGGGACGGGAAGTGGAGAGGCAGGTGCTGATCTTTTCTCCCTGGCACCCAGTGATAGGATGCATGGGAGTGGTTCAAAGCTGCACCAGGGGAGGTTTAGATTGGAAACCAGGAAGCATTTCTTTACCGAGAGGGTGGTCAAATACTGGAACAGGCTTCCTAGAGAGGTCTTTGATGCCCCAAGCCTGTCAGTGTTTAAGAGGTATTTGGACAATGTCCTTAACATGCTTTAACTTTTGGTCAGCCCTGAAGCGGCTGTCAGAATAGATGATCATTGTAGGTCCCTTCCAACTGAAAATATTCTTTTCGATTCTATGACGGTGAGTATATAGAGGCTGGTAACATATGAAAGAATACTCTTAAATGGTACCTTAAATTAGTATACTAGTATAATCAATCAAATTATGGCTGTGATTGAATAAAACTTTTACATTTTCCTGTAATCTGTGTTGTGAAACTATTCCTGGCAAAGAAACTGGTTAGCTCAGTTGGAGCTGACAGTTAACGACAGCAAGTAAAAGACTTTTCAAGTATCTTTTAATATGGAGAAGTGTGCTCACAACTTACAGAACCCTCTTCCTATCCACACTTCATATCTAGAGGAGATTAAGAGCCCTAAGCTATCTACCTGGGCTCTAATGAGTAGTCTTCTTAAGTCTGTGCACATCTGATGTGTTAATGTAACTGCTTAGACAGCGGGTGCAGCCACTTACCTTGTAAAGCTCCACACGGTGATCCCCTCCTCTGGTGAAAGTGATTCATGAAGAGCAGAAAAACAGAAAAACAAACAAACAAAAAAACCCACATGTGAACATTCAAGCTTCCAGAAACAGACTTTCCCAATTGCACCAGGCTTTCAAATTTAACACAAACATGCCAAGCATAAGAAACACCGTAAGTCCTTTGTCACAGGCTTCAAGGAGCCAGCAAGGTTTTGCTGAGCTATGAAGGACATAGTTTTGAAGTCAACTTCTCCCTATAAATCTCTTCTCACTGCAGGTAAAGACAAACTTTTCAACCCACCCTGCTATCTGCCTTTTCCAAAGCTTGTAATACATCCAAAACAGCTTGTCCCTATTGGCTTTGCAGATCCTGTGCTCTTGCCACCAGTGCCGCGCCAGACAGCAGCTCCTGCTCTCCAAGGTGTGATGTTCTCAGCAGAACTCACCATGTTAACCCAAGCAGCTGGCCCTTGGATTTTCTCACCTGGGTCCAAGCACAGGGACAGAAAGGACATGTGCAAAAGACTGAGCAAAGAAAACCAGAGTTGAACACTGCAAATAAGTTCAGGGGAAGAATTTGCTTTAATGATTTTTCATAAATTGAAATCTAGACAATAAAATGCAAAGGAGAGTGAATGTGCCATTACATGCTTTAAAAATATATCCACAACATGACATGGCTAATCCACACTCAAACCTTGGTCTAGTATTGATGTAAGACTAGATTTACTCCTGTACTCATATGAAAACTCTTAAAACATTCAAACTATGACTGGTTTGGTCAGCACAGCCTCTAAACCTAAATGCCACTTTCCAGATCTCTCTCTAGGAACACATGTGCTTGCCACCCAAAAGCCATCAGCTCCAACTATACCACAAAATACCTAATGCAGCCAAAAAGACTCAGGGCAAAATGCAAGGAGTTGCTTGTAAGTAATTTTGAATCCTACAAGTCTCAAGAAGAAGATGATACCCTTGCTTGGAAAGCACACACGTTGGTGCCTTTTCATGCATTCCTCAAAGTGCAACAGAGGAATTTTTTCTAAGGGGATTAAGTAAACATAACACTTTTGCCTCATCCTCAGGCCACTCAGGCAAACCAGAAAGCCAAGGCAGTGCCTTTTACTTATGGTTAATGTAGCCTGCATCAACAAAGCAGCCCTTTCACAACAGACTGAATATGCAGTGTAGAAACATACAGCTGAAGCAAAGAAGCTGAAATGGCAAAGTCAAATGGCACCTCCAGCTTCTCCAACACACAGAGTAAAGTGAAATGTGAAATATGTAATTGATCCATAGCTCAGTGCTTTATCTCAGTAGCACTTGGGGGAGCCAAGCAGTAAATCTAATCAATACACACATAACAAAGATACTGGTCTCAAATTATCACCATTAAGCTGCAGAATAGCTTTCATTAGCATCATTTGCTACACCCAATAAAGGCAAGAAAACAAGTGAAGCAACATTTGAAAAATAATGCAACAATTTGATTAAACCTTGCAATACATCAGCACAAGACGACAAGGTCAGTTTCAAAAAACCTATCTGCTCATGCATTTCCTGGCTCACAGCACGCATCTTCCACACCATGCCTTGTATGAAAACAGACCACTGTTAAGATGAGAATTTAGGTGAAAAAGGACAATGTTTCTGTGATGAAAGGCTAGTAAACCTTCACATCCAGCACAGTTAAAACAGAGTTTCTTTGCTTTACATGACAGAACTTGTATTTCTGCTCTTGCAGAGTATCTATGAGCAGACATCAGCTTCAAAAGAACATGCACTGGCACTCAAAACAGTGGTTGATAATCTTTGTAAGATGCATATTAGTAAGGAAAAAAAGACCATGTTCTAATAAATAAACTAAAGCACTGTATTGTGCTGAGATGTGGCAGTAAGAACATGATTCTGAGAAACATCCAAGAAGTTTCACACTGTGCTAATGGTTTTCAGCACTCAGCAAAGTATAGAGAACCAACCTACTTCTTTAGCTGATACACACAGTCAACTATAAATTTACAAATTTTAGAAATGCTTCTGTTCCAGACAAACGTCCTGTATGTATGCAATAATGAACGAAGACCAGCACATTAACTTCCTCTTTCCTTCTGATTCTCCTTCCTCAGAATGTGTTAACTACTATCACAAGCTCACAAAAGGAACTGCAAAGTTTATTTAATGCATGTAAATCACATATGCAGAATCACTAATACTATCCCATGTCTTGATTCAGAGACCACTATACTGAAAAGAAGTACTTCTTCCTACCTGATCTAGCAAGTGTCACAGCCTCCTGGCTTCTAGTAGAGGATACAAGGTAAACTACAGTATCAGCTATCTCCAATAACTGCAATTCAATAAGTGGAGAGGGCATCATAAAATATGCTTTTCTTTTCAAAGAAAGGAAAAAGTGCTAAACTGCTTTTAGATATTATTCTGGTTTTAATCATAGAATAGTTTGGGTTGGAAGGTACCTTTAAAGGTCATCTAGTCCAAGTCCCCTGCAATAAGCAGGGACATCTTCAACTAGATGCGGTTGCTCAGAGCCCCATCCAGCCTGACCTTGAATGTTTCCAGGGATGGGGCATCTACCACTTCTTTGGGCAACCTGTTTCAGTGTTTCACCACCCTCATCGTAAAAAATTTATTCCTTACATCTAGTCTAAATTTACCCTCTTTTAGTTTAAAACCATTATGCCCTGTCCTATGGCTACAGGCCCTACTAAAAAGTTTGTCCACATCATCCTTATTGATGTGTTGAAGTTGTGTCAAGCCAGGAAAACACAGGATGAAACAAAACTATCACTGTTTTGTGCCTCACCTTGTTCCCGCATTACCATGCAAGTAGAGGATTACAGGATGGCTGGAACCCAAAGCATCTTCAAACCACAACTGGTCCTTCCCTCGGGCATTCTTCCATAAAGCTGCAGGGACCGTGTGCCTGTACACAGAAGGAGAAAAAAAGAATAAATCACATAGTCCTTTGCTACTCAGTGTCTGCCACTCAAATTTCCAGTGAGATCAACTCAGTAACTCCTCTTCATAAAACTGTCATGATTAGCCAACAAATGGCCAAATTTTTAAGGCATTGTCTAGGGTTATTTCTACATTTTCACTCCATCACCATTCCCTTCAAAACTCAGGCCTGTGCAAGGCATCAAACTTCACAGGCAAACCCAAAACACAATTACTGAACTTCCTGATGTTCTGGAGAAAGAATCTCAATTCCTCAGCTTTTATGGCACTTAATTACTTCAATTAACATAGTTCTACACCATAAACAAGATTCACAGATAGGTCAGCAGATATTCAGAATAATCAAAGTCAGCTGGTTTTGGAAAGAAAGTTCGGTGAATAAGAGGTGTATCTGACTCCACAGTCAATCTGACGAAAAAGAGGGACAGGGTCTGATGAGAAGATCATGTCTTTTGTTTTCAGACATCAGGTTCTTGAAAGTAGAACATTTTAGCTGGAAAAGCTACAATCTAGAAGAGCCAAGAATTTTTCACTCACAGCTGTTCTTCTGTAGATAATATAGCTGGGCAGCTCATTAGAATTCAACACTGGTGGAATGAAAAGAAAGGAATGACAGACCGAAGGCAGGCATTTAAATTGTATAATTACTCTAGAAGACAAACACTGAAAGCGAGTACATGCCCACAACCATCTCAAATTGTTGAGAAAGGGGCTAGCTTACAGCTGTCAGAAGTAACTTAAGTACTCACATGCCTCTCTCCTTGGAAAAAAGACGAACTCCATCTACCACACCTTCCTTTCATATGTAAAGCTCAGAGAACAAAGTAACACAGTGGGAAACAATGTAAAAACTCTACTTGCAAGCATGCAGCCAGCTGACATTGGGTTCTTGGGGAGGAAAAAAGCCCCATTAACTCAACTTCTCCAACTGTTCTGCCTCAAGACTTTTAGAAGCTTATGAACAAACCAGGCCAAGGGCTTTGTTCCAGAAGTATACTGAACCCAAGACCTTACACAGGCACTAAAGCAAGGCTCCAAGGTTTTCACGAATGTTCTCTCATAAGTATCAAGACAAATGACATGGACTGAATTGCCACCACAAGCCGGAAGTTTTGTTTTAGTAAAGGTATGCAGTACACTTGTAAGGGAAACAAAATAAAAATCTCAAGACTGTAATCTAAACTTATTCAATAGCTTAGCAGGTAGAATTTTAATTGCCCAAGTGACGATACAAACCATTATTTATCAACTTATCCTAGAAAGACTGAACTTCCAGCTTCTAAACATGTCTCATCAAAATTCACTTAAAGGGAAGGAACCATCTTTATGTAGCAGGATATCACTGTCCCATTCAAAAAAGGTCATACACTCTCAAGTGAAGAGAAAATTCCTACTGCATTAGTGTACACATACAAGTTACACATACATAACTGAAAACTCCAAATCCTACAGCTTACAGATTTAACATCACTAGCTGTATTAAGGAATAGCTCCCTTCCCTTCACACCTGACATGGTGTCTAGCCTTTTTTTTCAGGTGTTTGCTACTCTTGCATATACGTTCAAACTGCAGGCGCTTCTTTTTCTTCAAAGCTAGCAGGAACTTTTCTGTGGCTTTGAAATTTCTGGTGTTAAGACACAATGGAAAGTGATCATGAGAAACATATGCAGAAGCTGGTTTGAGCTGGTGTAATAATATAGGAAGTACTGAAAGCAGAATTTTTTAGACAGAGGGCCAGACATCTGAGCTGATCCTGGATAACAAGGAGCTAAAATGAATTGCCCTTGCATTTTGCCCTTGCCTGGGACCAGAAAATCTTCTTAGTGAGGAAGAGAGCTCTGACATTGTCACTTGTTTTGTTAAGAGAGTAAACTGCATGTTCCGTTCTCACCCACTCTCCAAACCTTACATATGTTTTATACACAGAATATTCCTCCTCCTACTCTGAACACTTAGATCTTGTTTTGCCATCTTCCCCCAAATTTATTTTGCAAAACAAAGTATGAGCAGCAGTTGAATGACAAAACTTCTAAGTCCTTGGATTTCATCTGATATGGAGGCTCATATTTGTAGCAATGCAGATCTTAACCTTTACGATTCCAAATTATGAAGTTTCTCTGAATGCACAAGTTGTCCAATTGTGTTTCATGCATTACTGATCTGAGTTCAGATGAGTTCCAGTTTTGCATACTTTTCAACATGAACTTGGTCACTTGGCAGAGGAAAACATACACAAATCAGAGAAGTCAACAGTTGTCAAATGCATCGCAAAAATATGGGATAGGCAACACTGAGAACAAAACAAAGGATAAAGATAGATGGCACATAAGGCACAGAACTTCCTTACCAGACTCCAACGGTTACATCCTCCTCTGGCTGCAGGTAGTAATTACAGGTGTGGTTTAATCCTTGATCCTGTGGTCTTTTCAAGTCAATGAAATATGGGACCCTCACTGAAATTAAAAAAAAAAAAAGAAAGAGAAAAAACCCCGCAGAATATGAAGCCTTTTCATCTTTACCTTTATTTTCTTACAAAACTGCTTTACCAAAGCACTGGGGAGTTATATAAACCAGTCCACTGTGCTTGGAAGACCTTATTCTTTTTATGTGAAAGGATGAACTGGCTACAGCTGTGATTAAAATATGCACATCAAAGACAGCAATGTAAGACGACACAAGCAACCGTCAAAAAAACAGACAGCAGGCTAAAATTAAGAGGTGAGGAAGACAGACAAAGCTTCTGTGACACACATTTAACCATCTCTGCCCAGTCTGCTTTGTAAATCTCCCAGACAGAAGATAGTCACTCCTGCTGTGTCAGTGGGGTGGGTTAGCTGATTTGGCAAACCTTTTGCTCTTTGCATTGTAGCTGTAATGAAAAATACTGATGGGACAAACTCCCTGGGATAAAGGGTGCATCCCAGAGCTGTAACATTTTTCATGATGACATGTGGTTTCAACCTCTATAATACAACAATCTAAAGGAGATACTTCATTATAGTAGCAGACATCACGTTGCTCTTATCCTGTAAGAGTAAGATAAGTTGTGTTAAACACTGTCCTCCTAAGCCTTCGAGGAGGATATGCAGTTTGTCAGCCCACTCTCCAAAGACTATAAAATAATTGCTGTATCTCCCAGACATGGCAGCATTTGAGACATGCTAGACCAGAAACTTCATCTCTTCAGGAAGAGATCCCAAAAACAAAATCATTACACCTCAATTCACTCTTCCAAAGGTTTTATGTTCCCCAACTTACACAACACACAGTTGTTCATTGCTTGTTATATTCAATGACTGAAACATGAGCAACATCAGAAAGTCAAGCACCAAACATTTTCAGTATTCTGTTTTCCACTGCTTGGTTCACAAGCTACATCTTATAGACACTGCGCAATGTGCTAAATGAGGGGATGTGCTGATCTAAATGATTCTTTTCCCATCACCAATGCCTATCTAGGCAGCCTCTGACACACCCAGTACCAAGAGAGATGCTAAAGAGATCTACTGACAGCATCCAGCTATTTTAAGGACTCTCTTCTTCCAATGATTCAGGCTTTTCCCATAAACTTGAGCTCCACTCCAGCATAACCAGGAAGTCTCTCTCCTTGAAATTTAGTGGCATAGCAATTAACATACCGAAGTTTTTGTGCTATTAACACAAAAAAAAGCACTGATAATGGTGACAGTCAAATCTGACTTCACTTATGCCCCCCCAAAAAATCACTAAACATTTCAAAAACATGAAAAACCAAGGCAGACAACAGCCGATGTTAACCTGACAAATCTGCCCCCTCAGACTGCAAATCTATACCTGTGCAAGTCTGTTTGCTCTTATGCAAAAGCATGTGGAAGAGTCCGAGACAAAGATGCACGCCACCAGAGACCTGTTGGGTGACCGCACTGTCACCACAGAACTCCGGCAATGCTCTCACAAGGGTGGTGGATCCTCCAAGAGGACGGTAAGTTTTGCGATCAAGATCTGGACAGGAACACAAGTAACTTCTAGCAGTGTTCTGTGAAAATCATTCAACTTCTCTGTGCCTTGATTTTCCCGTTTGCCAAATCTGTTACGACTTTCTTGCCAGATTTTGTATTACAAAGATACGAACAAGAACATATCACTGTTAGTGATGGGGGCCAGGTAAGCATCTACTTCAAAGCAAGAGAAAAACATAGAAGCACAGGCAATTTTTATATATGGCATTTATCACTGGGACGGTCTATCTATTCTACACACACAAACAGATCGTCATCATCATCATACAGGTGTACATCACATGAAGATTTAGCACATCAAGGGTTTTTTTAGTTACATGTTTCAGAGCTATTTGGTATCACTCATAACACATCACGTGACAAAAATCACATGACTTGTTAATCATACTAATACACTAAATCTGATCTAATCTGTATTTATCTTTCTAGAAATCTGTTTTCTGAAGTCTTTCAGTGAAAACAGTTTGAGATCTCTACCCGTATGCCCATGTATCTCATAACCTGGAATAAAAGCCTGTCCACAAGAACAAATCCAGACACTGGTTCAGTTGCTAACAGTGGGAGCACAGGTATCAATTCATCTTTAGCTATCTGTTCTGGGTTCGGCTATGACAGAGTTAATTTTCCCCAGAACGCTGGGAGTGGGATAGCCGACCCAAAGCAGCCAGGCAGGTATTCGATCCCCCTGCCGTCCCGCCCAGCCCACAGCCGGGGGGCGGGCCGGGCAAGGCGCGGGAAGCGGCCGGGAAGGGCGCGGGGCGGCTCCGGTTCCCGTTCCGGGTCGTGAGCGCTTGTGCTGTGTATCACTCGTTTGTATTCTCTCTTGTTAGCATTATAGTTGTTACTGTTCTCTCTCTCTCTGTGCTGTTGCATTAAACTGTCCTTATCTCAACCCACGAGGGCTGCCCCTTTCCCTGCTGATTCTCCTCCCCGTCCCGGTGGGGGCTGGGTGCAGTGAGCGAGCGGCTGCGTGGTTCTTTGTTGCCGGCTGGGCTCAAACCACGACACTATCTCAAGCAACAGATGGAAGCACCTTCTCCTGAAGCTCTGTGCTACTGTTTTGGAAGCAAATCCCAAACTACGCCAAATGAGGAGAAAAACCATGGCTGAAGAGTAGCGATTTATACCCATATCGTTAAAAATAATATGACAGGGCAAACCCTACACTACTTAAGGAGAAATGTCACTCTCCAGTGGAGAAGAATTAGTCAAACATGCTAACGTACTTCTAATGAGTGTGTGAGAACACAATTTGTATTAAGGCAAATAGTTTTTCATGGGAGTACTGTCACAAGTAAAATCTGACTGCCATTATATAAAGCAGTAGGAACAACACTGCAGTGATATTAGCGCAAGTACTAGTGCAAGAAAATGTTACAGGACAATTATTTTGGTCACTTGGGAATGAATAGAGGTAGGAACTTCAGGGTGTCCTAACAAAGCTCTGCAAGAGCAAATTAAAATCATCACTGAAAAAGTAAGATGATGAAAATGGAAGTAATCTGTATTATTCACATTACCCAGCTGCCAGTTCTGACAATCAAGGCACAATAGCTGGCCCACAGATGTGCACACTTCACAGTGACCATCACTCCAAAGTGTTAGAATATATGGAGCATGCAATCAAAATGACAGAAATTATATAAAAGCAACATATACATCGTTGGTCCTTCTAGCTGCTACGTTCAAAGGAAGATATTTTTCAAAACTTCATTACAAGACACAAGTGAAGTTCAAAGACAAATTTATATTGCAAAGAAGTCCCTCTCACACAATGTCACTCCATTATTTTCCATCCTGTGGATGCTTGGGCCTCCCTGGAAGCTAAACCAGCTCACCAGACCCACTGTACTACCAGTTTGACCAAATGCAAAGGCTAAACAGACACAAGGAAAACATTCAATCTGACTGCATGAACACGCCTCTTCTGTCCCAACCAGAATATTCTCCTAAAATGCTTTCAGGTGGAGTCACTGCCTGGAAAACAATTCACTGGATTTAATTTCACTTGCTTGCTGTCTATTCATGCAACTTTGTTGAACCCTTCAGAAAAATGCATTCAACGTACTGCATGGTTTTCCTGAAGGAGACCCTTTTGGCTGAAATTTGGCTTCAGTTGGCACTATATTTATATAAAGACACACTACAAAGACCACTAGGGCCACAGAGGATGCTTTCCAAACCGTGGCTTGGAGACCTTACAACCTGTGAAAGTTCATGTCCTTCACAAGCTGTACACATGCAGGGTGAAAGAGAAGGCAGACAAATGAAAGATAGAGACACTCCTCCCCTTCACCCCTCACCCATCCAAACAGAGTCACTTACCAAAGTTTAGGAAGACCAGCTTTGCCTGAATAGCAGGGCAAAGCTTTACTAGAAATGGAATGGCTAAGTACACTCCCAGCAACCAGATTATTAACTTCTGCAATCGAAACCATAATCCATATCGCCTGTATGAAAGGAAAAAAAAAAGAAAAAAGAGAAAGACAGACCTGAATACAGAAGGCAGTTTATGAAGCAATTTTCACAATGTTCTGTGTGCTTGGTGTATTTGAAAACCTGGTCATTTACTCTTCAGACAAAACTAACTTTCAACAGTTTATGTAGCTTCAGTTGTTTGAGAGAAGCAGAAGTAACTAAACTGTCAGCTGATGATATGCAGCTTAGAAAAAGGGAATAGAAACTCCCCTATGATTACATTTTAAAAACACTCCGTAACAAAAGCTTTTTTCTGCTGATTTAAGAGATTTCAGGATCTCTAGAAATGCACATCACATGTTTGTCTCCAAAAAGTAGCCTGACTGCACTTCCCATTTAAATCATTATCAGCAAGATTTTGTTCAGTTAGATTTTCATGTATTTTGAGGAATTATATGTAATGAGACTGATAAATCTACACGTGATCTCATACACAGACTGGAGCAGACATTCTGCCTTGTCCAGCTAAAACAGTTCATACCCCTCAATGTCCTGGAAAGCAAATCTTTCTAAATTATAAAACATTATGAAATTTCTTATCTGCAGCATCATTCTCTGTGAGTCCAGACTGAGTTTTGAACAATTGTCCCAACACTTTAATTCTATTTTCTCCTAAGTATTCTGATTGGGAAGAGTAAGCTCCACAAAAAAAAATAAACCCAAACCAACAACACATACACACAAAAAAAGGATTATACAGCAGCTAGTTAAGCAATTTTACTCTAAATATACTTCATTGCTTCAAAATAATTACCACATATAACTCATATATATATACACATATGCATGTATGTATACATAAAGGTGTACTTCTGATGATCTGGTTGATTAACATTTTATGGACAGAAACACTGACACTCTTCACTGTCACTGCAACCAAGAACTAAAATGCAAGTAAATCCTTCATGCAACACAACTTCCTTTGCTTTCCAGCAGACACTCTCGAGCAGGAACAACGTTGCACACCAGTGAGCAACCAGTTTCGCAGGCAGCTGAAAGCAGAGATCAATTTTTCCAAGAAGGATATAATTATTAATCTCCCATTTGGTAATTTTAGGAGCTGACACACTGAACTTGCTCCACACTAGTGCTAAGAGGATTTGAACGCTGTCAGCTAGTTGAAACTATTAAATAGATAGCATGAAGACCTCTTTTTAAAACATTTCTACAAGAAATACGAGTGTACAGAAAGAATTGGGATGGAAATAGTTTAATTATGCACCAAAATCTTCAAGATCTCGACAGCTTTTGTAGCCCTAGGCTAAAGCCAAGATTCTCAGGAGCAGTTTTTCAGCACAGTGAAAAAGGAGACACCCCAACCACCCCACTCAGGTAAGATTTTGGCATGATTGCTAGGGTACTTACAGGGAACAGGCTATCCTCCTATTCATGCAAAACCTGCCTCCATCACACTACTGCCTTGCCTACGAGTTTTCTCTCACCCAGGAAACATATTCTGGACTTCAGAAACACCTACCACCAAAATCAATGCACTTTTCTTGACCAGCTAAAGGAATTGCCATTTTCCAAGAGGTGAAAAAAAAAATATACTACTAAGACACTGCCAACCAGCTCTGGCTACAACAAGCCCATGTCGAAAGGTTCAACAGATTTTAATACTTCCCATGGCAAATCTGACAATGAAGAAGTGAAGAAAGCCAGCAAGGCTTCCAGTGACATTTCCATTCCTCAAGCCCAGTTTCCTAAGGCATTAAGGAAAGCAGAAACAGCAAAGGATTGGCAGAAGAAACAGTAAGAAACAGGGGCTTTAGAAGAACATTAGTGAGCACCAAAGCCTTAGACTGACCCACATCTGTCCCATGGAGAGCAGCAAACAGAGGAGGTGGTGGCAGAGGTCCTGAGTGCACAAGCAGTAACAAGCAACACAGAAAGTCTGCCTACAGTTGTGATCTTTGAAAGGGGGCCAGCAGACGTACTCTAGAGCCAGGGTCTGCAGAGCAATCCACTGTGAAACACTGTAAGGTCAGCTAAATACACACGCAAGCCCCATAACTTGGAAAAAAACACAGAACATTTTGCTTGGGCTAATCACAGCTCTCTAGTCTCAAATTAAAACCAGCTTTCCACAACCACCCCCATGTTACTGATGGTCATTGATTTGTTATTGATTTACGTTGATTTGGGGGTTTATGATAAAGAATGATCATAACTAAATAACCAAATAGAATTTTATAAGAATATTAGTTTTATAAAACTCAGAGAATAATTGTATTAGTAACTATGGAACACTGTGCAACCATGTAACCAGTTATGCTTCTATGATCTCATCTGCAAAGTCTCGGATGACTTGAAACAATACGACTTGAAACAATACTTTATTGTTTTTGCATGTCAAAAGGTAAGATTAATGGAAATCAGAGAAAATGAACTGTAACAACCTGCCTA
>VZSC01016548.1:103489-128976 GCA_013398225.1 Steatornis caripensis | reverse complement strand
TGGATATTAAAATGATTTATTGGAATTTAACATGTTTATGTATGAACCCTTGATTAATATGTATTATTGTACTCTATATAACCAGCATGTAATACGAACTAGGTGTGCGTTGTTGGCGAAACGATTCCCCTACGCACCCAGCGCTGCTAATAAAGGAGTGTCTGCTTATCTACATCACACTGGTGTTGATAAGTTCTTTATACTGCTTTTCGGTAACACCCACATTAGCACCTACCACCAATTTCCATCACTGGAACAGGTTTGTGGAAGAGAAGGGGAGGAGAGATCACTGAAGCATAGCTGACATTTAGTTGCTGAGCAATCAGGGTATAATTTAGCTCTCTTCAATGAGAAAAGCATGTCTTTTAGTTAAAACTTTTTGTCACGTTTGGCTGGTTGTTCAGAATTAACACAACCTTGCAGTTTCCTTTCACCTCACACTTGAGAGGTGACTCTGCCATCCCATCTTCCCACTGAGAACAGTAACACAGGTGAGCAACCAGGCAGGATGGGGCTCTCCAGCAAGCTGTCCTGTCTGGGGCCCAGATTCTGCTGCAGCCCAACAGAGCTCTCCTGGGGGTCTTTCGCATATGCCAGGATTTCAGTCCTACAGAAAAAAACACGTGCTTAGAAAGGCACCAGAGTCAGGTCTGACTCCTCCAGGCACAACCAGAGGACACCAAAACACAGGCTCTTCAGATATCCAGGTTGCAAAAGCACTTAGCATGCTGGCACCAGAAACAGAAAATGCTGATGCTGAAGATGACATTGTACAAGTAATGCTGTCAGAGCTTAGGAATTATTTTAGTTTCTCTTTTTCAGAGGCTGAACCGAGACATCTCTTCCTTTGCTCTGGTACCCTACTGTGACATTTACACCTCATCTCCAGAGAGATGTCTACTTAAAATGTAACCAGGGCAAAGCCTCCATCCATCAACAAACAGCTTCTCTTTTCCTGGTAAATGCAAGACAAGGTGCTGAAGTACAGACATTGTAAAGCTATCAGGTAAGTCTTTAGTGTGGAATTCAGCTAAATTAAACTGCTCTTGCTCCACAGAAAAGCTATTTCAGGAAATAAATGCCCTACACAGAGAGCTTTTGGTGTGTTCAGGCAAAAGCAGCAGCAACATGCTTTTCACCCCCTTTTCACCAAGAAACTCAGTCAGTCTTAGTTAGAAAATACAAGTGAGTTAGAGAATAAGCAGCTGCAAACTGAAGACATTGAAGAATATCATAAACCAATTTCAGGGAATGATAAGAGTAATGTCTAAAAAACCAAAACAACAACAAAACCCCACATCAACTCAAAACATCCAACCCCAAATCACTCCCAAATAAAAAAAAATAAAAATTCCCACTGACATCACATTTTCTCCCTTCCTTCACCAAAGGCTTTTGCTGAACTTCTGAGTTCTGTCCAAACACAGGCAAAATCTGAAATAGCTTTTGCTTCATGCAGGTTTCTGAAGTGGATGTGAAAAACACATTCTTTCTCCATACATACTTAAATCTGAAAGAAGAAAGTCTTTCCTGCGAGTGTGACATCAAAAATGGAAAATTTTCCTGTAATTTACACCTGGACGAGGGCCCTATATTTACTCAGAACATGCATGTTTTGCATTTGGGCCAACAATAAGAGCATATGGCCAGCCAGGAGGAGCTGAAGGTCCTCTCATGACTGCTTCTCCTGAGTGTGTTATCTTTAGTCTACCAGCTCCAAGGGAACTGCAGGCACATACATCCTTCGTCTCACCATGGAAAACAACTGCCAAACTAAGATTTAAGTACTGCACCGTCACACAACAGAAATTTCAACCTGTGGTCCACAATCACAGTGTGTCTGCAAAGAGCAGCCAAGGCAAGCAAATTTACTATGGGCATCTTTCAATTCACAGTACCAGTGTTCCTCCCTCCTCTCCAGCAAACTCAGAAGGACACATGAAGAGTGTCCTATGACTGCACTACTGTGCTGCATTCTGCATACAGATTCAGATTAAAATAATTTCTGAATCACTTCTGCATCAGAAGTACATCAGAAGAGTTTCTAAGGATAAGGATAAGGATCTCCTTATCAGCTGTGCTACAAGGGTGAAAGAGCAGGCCAAGGGTGAAACAAGAGACTGGTATCATCAGCGCTGCAGTGAAGCAAGAACAAAATTTACCAGAAACACGCACGCTGGGCTTGCAGTCCCCAAAGGACCTACAGACAAAAGCCCACATGGCCTTTTTCATCTAGCAGAGGCAATGGTAAAACAAAATGCTCACAGACACATGAGTATAAGACTACGTTTGTTCAGCCAGTGCTGTTTCTCTGGCTTGCTCTGGTGTCCCTAAGATCAACAGCTGTTCAAACTGCAAACTGGCAATCCTTTCCCAGCAGGAATTCAGAGTACAGGACGTGGAGAGCCAAGACCATTTTCATTCTTGGTCACATAAGGTACCTCCTGATTACCAGGTGACAAAAGTGACTTTAAAAGTGGTAGAGAAAGAAATAAGTAACATGAATAATGACATAACAAGAACACATTCTCCCACTTTTCTAACAAAAAACATTTTTTAAAAAAATCAATACATTCTTCCCCACAGACAAGGATCAAGATGGTAACAATCATGAGGCAGAGGAAGACATGGGCAAAGGGTTAAAAAAACTGAGGGTCAAAGGGATTTCAAAGCACTGGGATGAATTTCTTTGGGTAAACAGAGTTGTACCCAAAATGACCTATTCCACAATAGGACAGCCCGCACATCAAGTCCCTGGCAAGCCTTCCAGCCTTCCTTGCTAGCCTTGCTTTAAACAAGAGATGGTTTCTAGCCCAGGTAGGATCTTCAAGAGCATTCATCTTCCCTTCCTACAGAAAGTCTGGACAGTGGTGTTGCACAGGCCTCCTCCTTCATACAGGTTCTGAAGGGTGAAAGCATCACCCACTTTCTTCTCCCTCCACACAGGCCATCTGAGCCAGCCAAGCTGATTAATCTTTTGTTTTATTTCACTTGTTCTCTGTCAGAAAAGAAAAAAGGAAAAAACCTATCAGCCTTCCAACTGTGTGAAAGCACATTCAGAGAGCCTCTCAGCTGCTGAATGGGAGATCACAGGCAGGCAGTGGGTCTCATCTCCACTCCACTACCAGCAGCTTTTGGACAGCTTGTGTAGTGACAAGCAAAGTAATTTTCCACTGCAGGATTAATATGGGTCTTTTCCTCCTGTGGTTTGCTGCAAAACCTGCTTTATGTGCAGCCAAATGCAAACTGAAAAGATGCTAATGTCAAAGGCTTTGAACCCTCCTGGTTTCTGTGCACTGTGAACAAAGCTGCACAGGCAAATAGGCAACCATGTGATCCTTTTATTTCGGGCCCAGCTATGCAGATTTCTCCTCAGTGAAAAGTCTGCAGCCAAGCCTTAATTCTGCTTCACTGGAGGCACCATATAGAACAAGGAGGTTAAATTATAGAAAATTCATCCAGTCCTGAAAACAGATCTTTCCCTGAATTCGTGAAAGCCAGTGGGAATGCAGCAGTATCTGCCAGAACTCTTGGCATCTGAGCGACTGATCTCTCCCTTTGGCATTAGAATCCCTTTTAACAGGATCAGTTCGCTACAAGACAACTCAAAAAGAAAAATCAAAGGCCCCAAACTAATCTCACTGTTCTAGGAATTAAGCAATCATCTGAAAAAAAAAATCATAAGCCACAATCCTGGAAACAAGATACAAACATAAAGGCACTATTGATTCGTTTTTCCAAGCTTGTTTCATAAAACAACCCCAAAATATCATGGACATAAACTGCATGGGTATCTGCATCCTCAGAGACTTTTAGTTTCAATCAACTCCTAAAAATCTTTACACTTGGAGAGATCTGAAAAACATGAACAAAATCATCTCTACCAGTTTCCTTTGCTATTTTCTACAAAAAGTACCTTAACCTTTGCTCTTTCTGAAGAAATATTCTACGCACTCTCTCAAAACTAAACTGCAGTATAGTATCAGCACTTCTTCAAAAGAACGAAGATACTACATTGCAGAGAGCCATGTAAAGCATACTTTTATGAGGGTAAAGGACTTAATTTTTCAAGCATCCAGCAGCAGAATAAATTTTTACTAACACATGGCATGTCTGTGATGGACACAATTTACTTCTTGGTGTTGCAAAAGACAACCTGATCTTTCAGCTATTGGGAAGTGACAGAAAAGGTTGGCTATCCATTTGTTCTTTGACAGCCTCTATAATTCAAGTGCAAATCCATCTGCACATAAAACCAAGCATTAACAGTAAGAGTTGTTAGATCTGTTACCAAGAAGTATCAGTCAATTAACACAAAGTAAATTTCCATTGTATGCCATCAATGGTACAGAAGATGCAACAGGCAAATTCATACCTGATCCTAAGGCTTTCGCCACTGTAGCATCCAAAATGTTCATCATTTGACTTAAGAAAAACATCTGAAATCAGGGACTATTTTAGTCATGTCATCAATACACGAACAGTAAAGAGGTTAAAAGAGATCCCCAGAAGTCCCCCAGTCCGCTCCCTCATCCTACAAAAGAAACACTACCTAAAACAGTTTTGTGTTTAATTCCTCCCACCAACTCCTGGCAAAGCACAACAGCCCCACGCTTCATGAACGTCCCTCTGGCAATGCAGAGCTGAGCTTGACAGACTACAATTTGCCAGGTTCACATCACAAATCAGACTAGCTGACTGCTCACTGAATAGTGAGTTTTCCTAGAAAAGAAGGGTACCAGAGTACTTCGAAAGCCAAATAAAGATTTACCCAGCAGGCAGAGACATAAAAAGCTATCCAGACCTCAAAATCTGGCTAAGCTACTAAATGGTTCTGTTTACACCAAGGAGAAAGTGGAAGAAGGGGGGAATAAAATACTAAGCACACCTTCTTAAATATTGAAATATTGGCCTTAAAAAGTTAGGATGGAGCAAGGCATTCAAGCCTTCACCGGCAGAGACCCAGCCCAAGAAAAGCTACTCTACTCCATAGCTCCCAGCTCCCACCAGCCTACTTAGTTTGACTGTACCCAGGAGCAAACAATTGGGATGTTCTACTATTTCTCTTGTAATTAAAAGATAAATTAATCGGAATAATGGGCTTAATAAGGCAGTGGAAAGGCAACTAATTTAAAGCCATGGGGTTTTCATAAAAAAAAAGACAGAAAACAAGGCAAGTTGAGTTTTTTAAGAACATTTCAAATATGCAAGCTCCACCTTCATGTTCCTCAGAATATATGACGGCTTATTTTTTAAACGGACACATCACCAACAGTGATGGAAAGTAAAGGTGCTCCAACAGAGGCAAAAGCTCAAAATCCAGCATTGACAAGGAGATGTCAGCAACCTTTTGAGCTAGCATTTGGCAGAAAATTCAAACTGTTCTAACCACAGAAAAACACTGCCAACTACTGAAATTTATTCTTTGCTGCTATTATAGCAAAAAATGCTTTTGTCCCTTTTTTTTGCTGAATACTATGTTGTATTTCTAAAGCACAGAAGAAAGCTATCATAAACACTAGCTTATTTCTCTGTTCATAGCAGTATCACAGAAAGACAGTGAAAGCTGCATACGCAGCTCCAGAGAAGTGCTGCATGTCAGCAAACACGACCAGAACATTTTGTCTATATGCTAACCAGCACTTTCAGCATCCCACCCCTTATTTTCCATTGACAGTGTCCCATGTAATATCAATCAGATGCCTACTGACACTGCCTTCAGTTAAGCCTACTGGATTTCTATCATCTTTAAAAAATCCCCCCACATCACCTTTCAGTCAGAGAAGTTACCTAAGTTGATTTGACAAGCTCTACATGGGTAAACTGCATTTTAACCCACTTTCTGTTCACTTCCATACCTATGCAGCCTGAAGTTGGAAAAAGTTAACGTGGCCACAAAAGAAAATTCATCATAGGAAAGACCTGAACCTGTATCTGCACCATAGCAGATACATGCAAATACATATAAAGTTAGCTTTTTTAATTGATCTGTTTGTAGAGACGGTTTAGCGGTCATGGTAGAAAAGCCTGTCCAAAGGAGGAGTCTCCAGGACCTTTTCTTTTGGCAGTGGCATCAGCTTACAGAGACTGTACAACTGCTGCCTTACACACATTTCTCTTTAACAATGTCCTTTCCCTCCTTTAATTGCAAACTATTTCCAAGCTCTTCCCTGAAGCTCTTCCTTAGCTGTTGCCTACAGGGCACCTCTTTTTGGCTGAGGTAAGAGTCTCAGACAGTGTTGTTCCAACTATCTGAATGCAGATGAGGTTTGAAACGTTAATTTCCCCAAATTTCCCCAGTCCACCACTTCATTACCTAGCTCCCCTCGTACAGCCCAGACTCAGACTGCTTCTGTGCCTCCTTCTGATTAATATCGAGCAATTAAACATTAACTTACAAGCAATAAACAGCAAGAAGGAAGCCATCTAGCCAGTCATTTACAAGAATTCATGTCTGTCTCTCCAAGAGCTGTAAATGTAACGTAAGGGAGAGCACCTCAATGAACTGGGGTTTTCAGAAGGGTCTAGCAAGCTCCAGCTATTGAGACCTTAATAACCACATCTCCTTTGTGGAATAGGGAAAGATCTTGGGTAGGACCTGCAAGAATCAAGAAGCCTGGTGCAGCAACAGGTGGAAATGTGGCATCAACACCCAGGGTAAGGGGAAGAGGAAGGCACTGCTAATCAGTCAACAGCAATGAAGTGCCAGGGAAGGTCCCGCAGGGACTCAGAGCACAGCAGGAAAAAAAAAAAAATGAAGTCCATAAAGTGAGGGAAAGACAATGCAGTGTACAATGTTAATGAGCAGCAATAAGGGAGCAGCCTGCCCGCAATGTAGGGCCTTTGGCAATGAAACATTTGCAAAAAGCAGAGCAAATGAAGCAAGGTAGGGAAAGGCTCACACAAGCCTTTACACACCCCACAGGACAGAGACATGGAGCTACACCTAACTTTGCCCCCTCGAGCACCCTGTCCCTTCCCAATGCCATGTCTTGGGCTCTCCTCTTCATAGTCACCACCTAAGCTGACTACCCCTGAGAGGTAGTAACAACACTGCTTGTCTAATTAAACCACTGTAAGTATTGGCACTTCCTCTGAAGGACAGGAGCTTAGAACATCAGTCTTGATAACTTACATTCTAATTGTGTGAAATCTACATGTGTCATACAACAGGAGACAAAAATGAGCTGAACATTTGGCAATACAGCACTGATTTATTTAAAATTTATACCAACAGCATGGCCTAAGCAACAGCTATGTTACTTTTCAATACTTAGGTAAAATAGAATTAGCATTAGTGTGAATTGTGTGTGACCAGATTGACCTGAAAGGTGTTTGAAGAAGAAAGGAGCAGATGCTTCTGTTATTTTAAGTATGTAGCAAACAATGCATAATTATACCCTAGGCAACCAAACAGTTTACTTTTGGGACAGAAAAGCAGGCTTGGGAATTAGGGTTTTAAGGTTGTTGACTTGCCTTGAATGCATCTTCTGCACCAGCCATTTAGTTTGCGAACCTTTCCAGTACAAACCTTTTGTTTAAATTCTAAGAAAATGCTTTCTCCAGAGCTCCCCAGCAATGCTGCTGACACTAATCAAACCTCAAGTCACCCACACTAGATTTCAGTCGAGCCTGGCATTGAGATACTACTGTGGTGCAAGTACACTCCCTCCACAGTGTTTACTGAATTCTTAAGTTTTCCACTCATTTCACAGGTGACAGCTGGTTTACATTAAAGGCACAGCCCTCTCACTAGTCCACGAGCTGGGGAACACAAAGCTGTCTGCAAATGAAAGAGGAAAAAACATGAAAAGGCTGAAACAGTACCAGAAGTGCAAAACAAGAGCTTGAGGTCAGCTGAATTGGATTTTTATTGAAGCAGTACAGCTCATTTCTCTCTACCACACTCTCCTTCACAAGGAGGAATATCAGGGTGCACAAGCAAAGGTTCAAGAGCAGAAGCAATTTCGACATGTAATACTCCACAGTTCCTAACTGCCGTTCAGCACAAAGCCACTTGCCTGTTGAACGCATACTATAATTGAAAAAGTATACAGTACAGCCAAGCCAGCTCCCCTACCACCACTAAAAGCTTGTTAACATGCTGTCAATCTGTCGACTTGCATGCGTTAACCTTGCAGCAGTAACAGGAGTCCATAGATTCAGACTTCTTTCCTACGGATACACATGTATGAACAGGTCCCTATCTCCAAGCTGCACAACTTTGTGAGCGTGCAATCTTTTCACATAACAGTTTTTGGGAGACAGCCACCAGCCACACAGCTTGAGAATTACCACTACTGTCAGGCTCTGTGGCTCTGGCTCTTTTTTAAACCATCTGCGCAAAAGTCTCATTTGTGCATTGTAGACCTTTTTCCTTTTAAATGCATGAAGATGGTCATCTTCTATTTGTCCAAATGAGACAGCTCTGCTTTTGCTGGCAGAGATCAGAAGCTATTCCTCCTTGGAAGCCTGAAGAAGAAAACATGCTTTTGTGTTAGCAGTGATGCTGCCACCTTTTAGATGCAAAACACATCATTAGTAATGCATTTTGATTACAATGAACCAACAGTTCCCTGTTAGAGGCATACAAGCAAACAAGAACTTTAAACAATGCAAAACATTACATATGCTGACCATCAGCTGAGCACAGTCACATTTAGCTGGTAGTCACAGTGCCCTCTATAATTATGACCTGTTTAAAAACAGAGGCTTAACTGAACAGTGCATGGCCATAAAACAACAGCCATCAAACAGATACAGAAATACTGTCAGCCTCTGATAAACCCTGAACAGGGGTTTGTTTTGCATACAGACAAGAAGATTAATCCATTCCTGCTTTCATCTGTGCTTTATTCAGGGATTCTAGCATTAGCTATTGTCTTGTTGATGAAACAATTCCAAAAGGACAAAGGCTTGAAAAATTAATGACAATTAAAACCAGAGCTTTTGCTAATACTACCAAACTCTGAAGAGCCAAGCCAGAAAACAGGTACTCAAAGGTAAAATGCAGGTGTTGGGATTTTCTACTTAACTGCATGGAAACAGGACATTCTGCAGCACCGTACATCAGCCTGCCACAAAGTTGAAAGCAAAATGCGGTCCCTACTATAGTAGTCAAAAGGGGAAAAGAATGCTTTACTGGAGACAGCACAAAGCTATTGGAAACGGAAAGAAAAGGTTATTCACTGCATTTCTGCTGGATTTGCAAGTACAAGAGAGTGGGTTATTTCCAATGATTGTGTCAAATTCGGTTTTCATATTCAGCAGTATAAAACTGACATTGTCAGCTTTACTCCTGCTTCCTAAAGCTCCTCTGAAACCAATGAAAACTTTACAAAAACAGAATAGGACTGCTTTAGGAGAGAAAACAGCCAGGCCTCGCTTCCTGGAGATACCAAGGAAATCTAAAAAATCTACTCAACTCTTAAACACCTTGCACACACTTTCCTCCACAAGCAAGGATGCTGCAACCTGGAGGCCCTGGCTCCAAAGCTCCAGTTACATCACTCATTTGCGTAGGCTTCTCTGTCTCAGAAAAGCCACCCCAGGGTAAGCTTTACTGCCAGAGGAAGGCAAATCAGCCTCTAGACAGGGTAAATGGCATTTACTGTTCTCTGCTCTGAGCTCGCGTACATCCCACTGAAAAGTATTCTTCCAAGAGAGAGTTTTTTCCGTTATGCCACACAAAGTCCTTTATTCTGCACACCTGTAGTAACAAAAGAGACCCGGCTCCACACGACCTCCTTTCATTCATTATTCAACACCAATCTCTTTTGCAAGAAGAATTAACCAACATTTTAAGTGGGTGCAAATTTGATTTTAATATAAACATCCACATTGAGAACAGCAGCACAGATAATACAGGAAAGAATATTTGAAATCTCAGCTACCCTTCTTTGTCCTGTGCCTGATGTACTAGAAGCGTACTGTAAGTGATGGCCTACCCATCAGTTCTTCTTTTCAGAGACTGAGAAAAAACACCAGCTCTGGCTATTCACACATAGCCCCTACTAAGATACAAGAGGGAGGTAGCCAAAGAACACTGCTACCTCTTCCCAAGCATGATACAAGAGAAAAACTCTGGGCTTAAGGAATGTTAAAAGAACAACTCCATATTCTGTTACCTGTGCTTAAAGCCACTCAGCATCCATTCAGCATCCATAGCAGTTACCAGAAAAAAGTGAAAGTAGCCATTGGGGGGGGTGGGGTGGGGTGTAATTTTGTTTTTAAAATAAACTCCACAAAGATTGAACTACTTGCACTACTCAATCCTATATGCCCTCCACTGGAAGGTTTTGCTTACCTATCTGCTGGATTCAGAAGACAACTTCGATGCCTGCAGTTTTCATGCTTTTCTTTTGATTTCTAAAATTCTCTTTCTGTGGTTTGATAGATTGTTTTGGACAAGGAGGGGGCAGCTGTGGGACTTCTCTCAAATATTTTCAAGTGTTTGTGTTTTAAAAGTTAATTTTCTCATCTAACAATCTTTTCTATTGCTCTACTAGTCAGTAAGAGTTGCAAGGTTGAAGTAAATCTGGGTTAAGCAAACACTTTGTTTTGGAAAGTAAACACAGTCATTCTTCCTGTTAGCTCAGTTCAATAGTCATATTTTAAATGATCAAGGCACTTTTTAATAGAGTCTAAAATCAGGAGATTCTGCTTGCAAGTTTAAATTGCCTTCACCAAGGAAGAGGCAGATTTCTGAAGCTCAGTGTTGCACTGTTCTAGCAACGCTTGAGATGCATACCAGCAAGGCAAAAGTGCAAAACCTAGATCGCAGCCTTACTCCTGGATAGGCAATACTCGTGCCTGTGTGAAAGGACGCATGATAGCTTGCAGAGGTGATTACCTAGAACAACTTCACTCTTTGTCACAGTCCCAATCTCACAGTTACAACCTCTACACTCTCCCCCGAAGTCCTGCCTTATGGCCAGCTACATTTAACCTGTGTTCTGGCGACTTTTTCACTACTTCACCAGCTGTCCCAGACTGCCCTCATCAACTCTCTCCTCTTCCCAGTTTTACCAACAGTAATTATCTCGTCATTGGGATGGCTGATATACAAAACGACCCATCCTTAAGCCCAAGCATCAATCCCAAAATTAACTCCCCAGTTGTTTCTCCATTCAGCCAGTTTTCAATACATCTAACGTGCTCTCCACTAGCAATGCAAGCCCTTTAAATAAAATAAAATACAGTACAAAGTTAAGTGCTTCGGAGCATCAGTTTTACCACTGGTGCTTTTCATCAACCAATGAGACAAACCTGTCATATTTTACACTGAGACTTCCCTTCCACGTGGCAGATCTATTTTCATTAGTATATATATTTAGCTGCCAAATCTTCTTCCATTGAATTGCAAATTGACTCTTACCATTAAAATTGCAGACTCCACCTCAAGCTAATGACTTTAAAGTCTCCTAGGTCTTCTGTTCCCTTTTTAACACACCAGAAGTACTTTCTTTTAATCTTCCTTGTGGTACTGATTCCGTCACAGCTACATTAACATAGCACTTCCACATTACAGACTTAAGTGAACCTCCCTTGCTTACAATCACTCACTCTTGATGTCAGAAGCTGTCCACTACTGTAACACCAACATGACACAGTTCAGCTCCCCACTCAGTTTCCAAAACTCAGGGTTTTGTAGGGGAATTGCTGTAGAAGCCTATTTGCTAATTTCACAGCTTGGCATAATTACCAAAATAATCTGATCTGCCCTTCAGGCCTGGAAGGATGAACTAACTTAGTTGTAGCCTCCTAAGAGGACATTTTGGTGCCTTTCAAAGGAAACTGGACACAGCAGGCAGGAGTCTTAATCTACAGCAGAAGTCCTGCTTGGGTACTCTGGGCCTCTTGTACATACCGCAGCAGCAGATTCTGGAGAGGACATGACGCCACCATCATTAGTTTTAACGAAAACACCATAATGTTGTTTTCATCAAAAAGAAACACACATAAGTTGCATCCTGGAGAAAACCTACAGACTCTCTGTCATGATCTATGACTGTATTTGCAGAGAACTAGATTTCTGGCTCAGCAGCTACATGTCATTTATAGCATGAAAGAAAGTAAAAATCATAAAAAATTAGCTTGTCATTAGTAGACCATTGATCCTGTGCGTAAGTAAAACAAGCTGGAAATTAGACATGGGGATACCAGAGTTAAAAACGATACATACAGGGAAAAGTGCATATGGCAACTTAGGACTTGTGCTGATGTTAGAAGCTCAGTTTAGCTGGTCATCCTACAGCACAGCATCATGCTGGCCGACAACCCAGACCATGATTATACTCACTGGTATGCCCAAAGGAACTGGTAGCAGCCAGTTAAGAAAGGACTGAAAAGATTGTGACAACAGTGAGAAGACCCTGGTCTCCACAGACATCTTCACTCCAGAGGTGACTGGAAAGTCTTGGTCCCAGAAATTACCCAGAACCACCCATATGCTGAGAAGTTTAGGTATACTGAAACAAGCAGAGGTCTGCAATTCATACAGCTCCTAAGTAGAAACAGACTTTATAGGAATTACAAAGTAGCAGCAATTAATAACACCACAGTAATTATTAATTCAGGCATAAGCCATCAAAGCAGAGCAATTGAACCCAGGGGCAAACACGCTGTCAGATGTATGGAACAGCAATGAAATAAAGAATAACTAGAGGCCAAACTGTCTTCAGTCCAAAGCAAGCCTGCTCGAGCAGAGCTCTCTGTGAGAAATATGGGAACTTGAGAAAACTGCTCAGAGACTGCAAGACTGTAGGATGACATAATACAGAGCAGATAGAGCAGAAAAATGCTGTGCTTTATTACAGAAAATCCTGAGAGATTCATAGGAAAGTTGCATCCAAGGAAAGAAATTTTAGGTCATACAGACAGGCCTGCAGGAGGATGCTAGGAGTCTCAAGAGATGCTTGAGAGTAAACAATGCCTGTTTAACACAAAAAACAAAGTCAGCGATGAACATAGTGAAAGAAGATAGATTTCAACAGTAACACAGTCAGCTACACATCAACATGATGGCCTCACAAATCAGTATGTCCTTAAAAAAAAAAATTCCAGATTAAAACCCCAACACTAATAAAACTAATAACTCCCCACATTGCAGGAAGCCTTGCTATTTTTGCTGAATGAGAAAGAGAGGGGAGAAGATGAGCACAAGGAAAGAGAATTGTAACAGCTGCAAAGGGTGAACAAATCAGGAAGACGATGCAGAGACTGAACACCTAATACCCCAAACTGGGTAACTTGGGGAGCAATTCAGAGCACTCCCTTAGCCACAAGCTGCCAAAATGGCTGACAATGTATGAGACAAACCACAATTTAGACACAGCCACTGTGTTCCCATTCATAAAAATAGTCAGACATGTGTGGAAGTAATTACACAATCCCATTTGTGACAGATCTGAGCAAAACATTACTGTGCATCCTGTTCAAGAGAATTGCAACAAAAAAAAACCCAAAACCCACACTATGAAAAAATCCCCAAACACAGCAAGCTACTTCTACACAGTTTACATAAATGAGGAACTGTGATTCAACCTGTACTTACTGCAGAATAATAAAGCACAGGCAAGTGACTAGAAACTATTTCACAGCTCCTTTGTGAACTTTGCTCAAGAACAACTATCAATAACAACTGAAATAGAGGCAGCTACCCAGTAGGAAGGTGGAGTTGGTGAAAAAGCTACATTACTGATGAAACGTCTCTATACAAGCAGCACGCTTCCTCCTTGAGGAGCACCAACAGGCAACTGGTTTAAACTGAAGACAGCAATTAAGAGAGACAATAGCACAAAACTCGGACAAAAAATATTCTTAAGGAAGAAATTGATGAAAACTTGCAGAACAATTCAAAAATTTGTCATCTCTGCTACAATGGTCAGACTGGAATAATCATAAAAGATTGTGCAAATGCTTCTACACAAAGTAACATCAGGAAAAAAAGAGGCTAGGCCTAGAGATACAAGGGAGGGAGGGGATAAGACAGATAGAGATGGCCAAGTTTTCCGTCAGAGAGATACTGCTGCTTAAATCCAAAGAGACACAGAAGGCATGGAGCACTTCAGCTGCTGAGACAGGATGGCACCGAGGGTCACGAGGATCACCACACACTGTATTTTACATGCCTAGGCACAGTGACCATTCCAGTCTAATTCAGTCACATTAGAGGGAAAGATACCAGCAGACTGCTGCAGCTTCTTCTCTTCAGCACTTTGCTGTATTTTCACAAAATGCCCACGAAAGCGTATCGTAAAAGCAGTATTTTGCCTTTCAAGAGAAGCACCGGGAAAGCCGCACACAAAGAACAAGGCAGCAAACGTGAGTGACTACAGTGTAACTGAAGTTACACCACACCGTAACACATACAGACAAAAAAAAAAAATCTAGCTTGTGAGATACAGAGGCTGGACAGCCAGTGGAAGGGTGCAAAATTGCACCTTGCAGGGATGTGTGCCGGAACAGGGAGTTGCTAGGAGTGAAGACAGCTAACCGAAGAGACAGCCTGAGGGACAGCAGGCTTCTCCAGCAACACAGGAAAACAAAAGTATCAAGGTAAACAGCTTACATACATGGGATTTGCAGCTCTTCACTGCTTGACAGAAACAAGTTTTAACATTTGCAGCAAACAGGTGTTTGTAGGAGAATAGGGAATGGCAAAATTGGTACTGTATGGAATACAGTACCTGACCTAAAAAGAAAAAAAAAAGTAAAAAAACACATGTAGGCGTAGGACTTTAGGGATTTCAGAAACAGGCTTCAAAAGGCTCAACACGGAGAAAAGTGAGGAAAATCTGTCTAGTGACCATTTTTAAATGCACAAATGGAGAAATAAATACAAGAAAACTTTTCACAGATGGGATGTGCTTTCCTGGCTTTTATTTTGGCCTTTACAATACCGTGCATCTAATAGCTGTGCTATGTCTGGTTTCCACAAAGTATCTCCCTTTCAGACCAAGCCAACAGCCTGCACCAAGTGCTCTTAGGGCTTGCTCAATGCCAAAGGAGCCACTTCAGTAAAAAGTGCTTGAATGCCATTCATATGTTGAAGAAGTTAATAAGGCACCATTTGATTACCACTGGTTTTAGAAATTACCCACTCAGACAAATAGAATAAATATGCTGAATTTTTAAATATTATAAATGTTATAAATGTTATAAAAGCAGAGCACTGACAGCCTGATCTATTGCACAGTCACTGAAACGAAGAGATCAACTCAGTGCCATTTTCAATTACCAAAAACCTGTCATAACACAAACAGAGCGCTGACAACATCCCAAAGATTTACCTCCAGGGCATAAAATTGAATAGCTATTACCCAATAAAAGAAATTACATTTTAAAGCCTCTGTCTTTGAACGTGACAAAAATCCATGTCGTGAACAGGAAAAAGTTATTTTCAAATGTTAGTTTTGTCTATGAGAACAGAAAAACTCTCAGAAAATTTACCAGAGAAACAGACACGTTGGCTCATTTTCTAGAAAGCCACTAATAAGCACCTTTTTTTTTTTTTTAACAGGCTGCTGTATTCCTGAAGCACGGCAATTTGGCATCAGCTACCCAAACCACGCAGCTATTTTGAACATTAAATATCCTTCATCACAGGTACGAAATGCAGCCAAAGAAAAGCATGATGCCGGTGCAAACGAAGCCAAAAGGTCGCGTCTTTTCCTCCCCAGCCCTTTGCAAGCCGGTCTTCATTGTGTATTCAGCCCCCCACAACCTTGCACGAAGAAGGTTCCAGCTTACAAACATCTTCTACTGCTACAGATTTTATTGTTTTTATAGAGAAAACTAGACATTTTTCCCAGCATAAATACGTCCCGCCCCACCCCCGTGAATGGGCTGCGGAGACGACGCCCGAGGCCCCGCTCCCCGGCAGGCCCCCGGTGGTCCCTGCTGGCGAGGCGAGCAGATGGTGCCGCGGCCGCAGGCCCCGCAGGCGGCGGGGGCCGAGGCCGGGGGTCTCCGCAGGGGCCGGGGGTCTCCGCAGGGGCCGGGGGCGCGGGTGCTAACAAAGCCCGGCGCAGGGACGCCATCACGGTGGAGCTCACCTGCCCAGCGGTCGCTTCATGCCCGAGTCGGCGGCAGCGGGCAAGCGCAGGCTGTGCCTCAGGCTGCAGCCCTTGTCGAGGGGCGCGGGAGCGGCGGAGGCGCGCTCATGCTCCACCGTGACCGACTCGTTGCGTTTCCTCATGCCGGGGCGACGGCGGCAGCCTGGGGCGGCGGAGACGGCAGCAGCGGCGCCACGCACAGCCGCCGCCCGCCCCGCCCCGCCCCACCCCCAATCCCCGCCTCCGGAGCGGACTCGCGACGGCGGCGCAGCTTGCCAGCACTTCAGGGAGACTGCAGCGCCATCTTTACTGCGGGCAAAAACGCCGGCCGGCATTTTGTTGGCAGCCGGTGGCGGGGGAGGGGCTGTCCGTGTGCGGGGCCCTCGGCTTCAGGCCCTAGGTGCCCCTCGGCCCCGGGCATGAGAGCAGCGGTGGTGCGAGCAGACGACCCTGCCGGCTTTGGGAGCAAAGGGGCGCAGGGGGGCACTGGCCCTCGGGGGCCGCCGGGGCACAGCGGGTGTGGAGCGCAGGGCGAGGCCTGGGCGCGTCGGATTGTGCAGGGCCCCGTGGGCAAAGCGTGAGGTGCTGTGCTGGGGGCGTCCCGGGGCAGGGACCGGGGAGATACCCCCTCGGCTTCGTGGAAACCCCAGCGCCTGGAATGGACACCCAGCTTGCTGAGCCGCCTCTAGCAAGAGGTAGCGGGGGGGATGAGCCCGACGTTGTTAAACCGCTCCCATGTGAAGAGCCAGTGGGACACGGGGAAACAGGGCAACTGCAAATGAAAGAACACCACCTGGTCTGCATGGGCCTGGAGGGGCTGTGAGACCCTGCTCAGGGCTAGAGGCTAAGCTGCAGCACACACCTGAGCATGGAGAAATGGTGTAGCTGATGCAAGGATGCAGAGAGAGGCAAAACTAGCAGTAGCCCTTAGACTCAGAAGTGAGGACAGGAATGAAGGTGTCACTGAGATGACACAAATAATCATAGCCTTGGTTGGTCCCTGAACAGTCAGAGATCATCGCCTTCCACTATTTTGTCTTCCAAAACTTTCTCTGAAGCAGAAGGCTGCCATATCAAAGTTTTGGATGCGATTGCTACCCTCCCATTTGCTGTATGGGGCTCCTTGGGAGTGACAGTGCAGTCTTGTGAAGAGGGAACTGCAAGCTGCCCAACAGGCTTTGAGGCAAGGGGAATGGACTCGGGCATCATAAATCCTCTGAGATGCCTCTGGGTGAAGTTTATTACTGAGAAGGATGACTAAGGAAAATTACTTGAAAATCTGTCTTTGTGGCATGGGTCTTAATACCAGTTGGCTTTTTCTTTATACTAGAAAGAAGACAAGCAAGTATTTTATTGTGGCAACCTTAAGCTATTCTCAGCATTTCTAAAGGCTTCTCTTCCTTAACTATGTATGGATATAAACAGGTGCTCATTTGGTCTCTCCCATCATATCAGATTTTTAAGATTCAGAAATACCACTTCTTTTTTCATAATGTCCTCTGTGCTGCTAGTACATAATTTATAGAATATGAAGAGGTTCTCCCATTTGGGATCCATACTTGTCATTCTTATCTATTGAAAGAAATGAGTGCTGCCTCAGAAATTTGCCCACTCACAGAAACCAGTGCACAAGATCCATTCTGAAATTCAAATTCACCCCAAATGCCATGGTTGAATTCTGGTGGACTTGGTGGGAGCTTGTTGAGGCAAGGGTCCACTACAAACTGTACTTTTGCTGCTGTTATAGGCAAACCAGGGTGAAATTCTACCATCTGCGGATACCAAATACTTCATCTGAACAATGCAAAACAGCTTTGGGAATGTGCTGCCACAGGATTTCTTAGCAGCCAGCAACTCTGTGTGGTTCTACAAAGAGAGCGTGTACAGAAAAACAGGAAAATCCAGTCAGAGTAAAGGCTGGGAAAGAATTTGAGATTCCTTAGCTCACAGCATGAGCAAAGATTATGGTACAGCAATAGTAGAAACCATCCCTATGGGCAAGGCCACGTTCTGTAGGGTTTCTGTATGTCTGGAATGATCTGGAAGAGGTCTGGAGACAGGTCATGGGGCAAGGACACAGCCTGCTGGACTGCACTGATGGCAATCTCCTCCCCACCCTCTGTTCTCCAGAGACAGCTGCACCTGAACTCACCTGCCTGGCCTGCAGATGAGGAAGACAGATGGAAAGTGAAGGACAGCAAGTGAGCAAAGATCCTAAGTACCATTATCAAGAGAAGGGATGAGAGCTGTGTTTGGCTGTGGATGAGCTCAACCAAGTCTTCCCAAAGGACACAGTCCAGAGCAGGAGAAGGAACCTTGAAAGGCCAGGAGAAAGTACTGGGTAGGAAACCACTGGGAGATAAGTATTTGGAGAGCACAGAGATATTCAAAGCAGCAGAGAAATCAGAAAAGGTCAGAGCCAACTCCTTTCACGAGGTGCTTGAAGGGGAGACAAAAGCCAAGGAGAGGTGACTCAGGGAAGAGCAGAAGGAGACTGCACCTTGCTGAGGAAGGCAACAGTACCTCTGGAAATGCAGAGAGGCCTGCTAGGACAGCTACATACAGCTTTCTGTTCCTCAAACTGTTGCTCTCTGACAGGACAAAGAGGGAAACCTGATGCTACAAGCTTTACCTAGGCACCAATCATGGCACAAATTCTACAGCTCAAGTTGGTGGCATGTGTTTGTGCTTGATGGGCAGCACGGGGCTCTGGTGGGTTGAGCACTCCTCCAGCTGCTGCCTTTGCAGCACAGCATGACGGGCTTCGTCATTCTGCTTAGCCGGCTGTCGCAAAGTTGGACGATGTAGAGGAAATTAGGGAGAGTTCAGATGGAGGGGACTGTGAAGACATCCTTCCATGCTGACTTCCCGAAGGCAGGAAAATCCAGGTTGTTTCCACCACGCTCCTGATCCATCCTTGGCTGTAGCTAAGCCAGTTTCTGAAAGCCCCATGTTGAAATGAGTAGTGCTTATTACATTGCAGGTTGTCAGTTAAGAAGTAAAGCATCTGATAAGCATTTCTACTTACCTGCCTGCCTGGGTGATTCTTCACCTGTGTGTCTGAAGGTGTCCAAAAGGCATCTTTCCACAGTTATCTCCATGCTGACCATCTTGCATGCCAGTGATAATGGGCAATGCCAGATGGTCATGAGGTGCAGGAATGTCACTCAAACCCCTTTTTGTTCACATCAGTTTTCCGTGAACCTCCTCCTGATGCTGCAGATCTGGTGACTTCATCTCCAGGAATTCAAGACTCCATGAGAATCATGGAATCATAGAGTGGTTTGGATTGGCAAGGGCCTTAAAGATCATCTAGTCCAACCTCTCTGCCATGGGCAGGGATATCTTTCACTTGATCCAGTTGCTCTAAGCCTTGTCTAAAATGACTTTGAACACTTCTGATGATGAGGGGCCACTACTCTTTCTCCTCTTCATTACTGACCTGGATGATGGGTCAGACAACACCCTCAGTGAGTTTGCAGATGATCCAAAACTGGGAGGAGTGGCTGATAAACCACAGGGTTGTGCTGCTGTTCAGAGGTGACTGGCCAGCCTGGAGAAATGAGCCTCATCAAGTTCAACAAAGGAACATGCAAAATCCTGCACGTGCAAAGGGTAAACCCCAGGCACCAGTATATGCTGGAGGTATGACAACCAGCCAGCCATGGCCTCAAAACTTTCTGGCCTTTGTTGCCTTCAGGAATCGCAGGCCCCTGAGGCCAGAGGGAGAGCCTGGGGTGAGGAAGAGTTCCTCTTGGGAAGGTAGAACTGATTTGAGGAACATTTAAACAAATGAGACAGGCACAAGTCCCCAGGAGCAGCTGAAATGCCCCTGGAGTACTGAGGGAACTGGCTGAAGTCCTTCCGAGACCACTCACCATCACCTGTGTAATTACGGCCATGGTGATGGGGAGAGGTTCCTGGGGACTGGCAAAAAGCAAGTGTCACTGCTGTCTTCAAGGAGGGTGAACAGGAGGATGCAGGGAACTGCAGGTCAACCAGCCTCACCTTGATCCCTGGGAAGGTGATGAAGCAAGTAATCCTGGAAACCATTTCCAGACACATGGAGGACAAGGCAGCCATCAAGAGTAGTAGACCGGCATGGCTTTATGAAGGGGAGATAATGCTGGAGCAACCTGAAACAGTACATGCCAGAGGCTGACCAACCAGCTGGAAAGCAACTTGGCAGAGAAGGTCCTGGAGGTGTCCTGGTGAACACTCAAGTTGGACATGAGGCAGCAGTGCACCCTTGGGACAACAAAGGCCAAGAGCCTCCTGGACTGCATTAGGAGGACTGTTGTCAACAGGCTGAGGGAGGTGGTCCTTGCCCTCTCCTCAGCCCTGGTGAGGGCCCACCCAGAGTGCCATGTCCAGTTCTGGGCCGCCCAGTACAAGAGAGATATGGACACACCAGAGCAAGTGCTGCAAAGGGCAACAAAGATGACAAAGGGATTGGAGAAATGGTCATGGGAGGCTGAGGCTGAGGGTGGCTCATGGTGGGAACTGCCAGATTCCTGGGGCCTCCCACGGTCACAGAGGCTTTGAATGGAGAGATGTTCCCAGATGGGGAAGCTGCTTTGTGGGATGCCACCAGGCATTGGGGGAGGTCCCTTGCAGGGGATCTGCATAATGAGAGCTTTGCCAGGAAAGAGGGAGACAAGGGAGGGTTCAAGGCTATTATTAGCAGCCCTCTGAAGTCAAGGGGGGCCCAAAACTGCACGTGGGTGCTGAGTGCCTAGGTGCCCGAGGGCAGGTGCCCTGGGGGCAGGAACCAAGAGACCCAGCAGGTCCGGAGCAGCTCGGCAGCTGAGAGGTGCTCCTGGGCTGGGCAGAGCAGGTGCAAGATCACCTCCTGGGGGGACACGGGGGTCAGAGTGGGGCCTGGGGAAACCCATCATCTGGGAGACCCCTGCACACTCCCATCCCAATGTCCCTGATGCCTAGTGCCCCAGCTGCCTTCAATGCTCCTCAGTGCCCTCTAACTCTTGTACTGCCCCCATGGCACCTGCAGTGCCCTCCAGCTCCCCTGATGAGCCCCAGCTGCCCCTACCTGCCCCCAGCACCCTCCCCGTGGCCCTCAAAGCTCCCCGTGCCCTCTCATGGCCCTAGCTCCCCCTTAATGCTTCCTAGGTGCCCCCCAAAGCCCCATAGCTGCCCCCATTCCCCTGACCCCCATATTCTCCTCTCCCATCCCCCAATGCCCTCAATGCCCCCTATTGTCCCCCAAGCCCCTGACCTTGCAGTCCTGAGGCAGGGTCTGCCTTCAGGGGAAGACAGAGGCCACTGAATCTGGCACAGGAGACACTGGAGGTTGGTGGCATCGAAGGGCATACAGCTCAGGAGCAGGGCATGGAGGATAAGCCCAGGGCTCCAGGTGCCTGCCAGGAAGGAGTTGTAGGGCTGTGCCTGCAGAATCTTGGGACAGGTGTAAGCATAGGAGCTGCAGAAGGTCTGGCTCAGCGCTGCCTTGGCAGGCAGCACCACATGTCCCTCGAGGCCTCCCCACTGGCATCCTGCAGGGCTGGAGATGGAAATGTTCACATTCTCCTCACTGCCCAGGAGAAGGTTTTCCAGCTTCAAATCCCTGCAGGAGAGAGGCAGCACTTGCCAGAGGCACGCAGGGGCAGATGGCAGCTGTGGGGAAGAGGAGGTCAGGCCAAGGAGGGAGCTGTGTGTAGATGAGGGGCTGGGGGCTCCTCTGGGAGGAGGAGGGCTTGGACTGGGAGCTGTGGGGCAGGTGGCCATGTGGAGGGAGGATAGGTAAGGGTGCGGTGCAGTGCGCAGAGGTGTGGAGGCAAAGAGAGGCTTCCAGGAGGCCCTTCATTGTCCGTGTTGGGCTGGGGGCAACAGTCCTCCAGGCAGCATGGCTGGGGCCCTGTAGAGCCCTTGCTGCCTCCTGGAGCTCTGTCCCCAGCTGCCAGAGCAGGGACTCCATGCCCCTGTGCTCACCCACCAGTGGACAATGGCCCTGCTGTGCAGGTAGGCCAGTGAGGAGCAGCTGGGAGAACCAGAGCACTGCCTGGCCCTGGGAGCAGGGCCCCTGGCTCTGCACCCACTCCAGGATGCTCCCCTAGGGGGCCAGCTCCATAAGGAGGTAGACGCTCGTCCTGGTCTCCATGTCTTTAGGTAGAGAGTGATGAGGTACTTGTGCCACGCGCCCTTGGAGACCTGCGGCCAGCCGGGGCTAGGTGTGGGACTAGTCTGCCCCCCTCTGGCACCCCTTTGCCTTGCACACCCGCCCCATTTGCCCACTTATGCTCCCATAACCCCTGGCAGCTCCCTACAAAGTCCCCACCACGGCTGCCATCCTCCTGAAGCTTCCACTGCCAGCAGCTCCTTGCTCCTCTGAATGCCTGCCCATTGCCTGCCCGTGCCCCCAATGCCCCGCTACCCCATGGACTCCTCCAACTACTCCCTGCCCCTTCAGCCCCTCCAATGCTGCTGGCCCGTTGAGCTTCCCAGTAGCACTGCTGCTCATGAAGCTCCCCAAAGGGTGATCTCCCAGCTCCCCTTAGCTGCTGATGCTCCAGGGACCCTCTGATGCCCCTGCTTGCCCCACAGGATTTAATGATGCTCAGGGGACTCCCCCGCTGTCCTCTACCAATGCCCCCTGCTCATACTGCCTGCATCTAATCGGGCAGGAGCTTCCTGAGGTCTTCCTCCAGCACCTTCCTTTTGGATATGACCTTGATAGCCACCTTGTGCCACAGGGTAGGGGCTGCAGCCTAGTAGGCACTGTGAGCCCACAGCAGCCCCAGCTGGAAGCTCATCTCCCCCAGCACCAGGACAATTTTGGGATCAGGAGGTGCCTCCACCATGCCTGTGGGCAGCACAGCTTGCAGGAGGTTTAGCAAGGCTGGGGTAACCCTGGCTGTAAGCAGGTGCCCCCAGACTTCTGTGCCCCTCCTGGCCCCCAGCACCTCTCCCCCTCCTCTGGCTGTTCCCTCCACTCCCGCTCAGGCTTTGGCCCCTGGCACAGCTCGTGCCAAGGCCCAGCAAGTGCTGACAGCAGCCACCCATCCGCTGATGACCTGCCAATGATCCACTGAGGTGGGGTGACAAAAGACAGCAGCTGGGGTGGCTGCAGGGCACAGTGGGCAGGAGCAGACAATGTCCCTCCTCTCCTGCAGCTTTGGAACTGTAGCTGGCCAGTCCTTTCTGAGAAAGCTCTTCTGAGCCCCCCAGAAACATCAGTAGCCGTGGCCAAGCCCCAGCCTCCCAGCTGGAAGGTAAAATACATGAGCTGCCCTAGAAGAGCCTTTGGAGCAGCAGCAGAAGAGCTGAGGTCCCCAATTTGTGCTCCCTAGGCAGCAAGAGGGGACAATAGTCGAGCACTGTCGCTCAAGGTGGAAACAATGCACAAGCCTTCTCTCTGCCCACCCCGGGCTGAGGACCCCACATCCTGGAGCCATCGCAGCTCTACCCACTTGTCATGCACCTGCTGCTATGAAGATGGCAGCTGGGAGGGTGTCCCCAACTCTGGGTGTAGGTGGGGAGCTGCCAGCAGCACTAGCCGAGGGATGCAGAGCTCGCTCGTTGGGGCTGGACCCTGAGGTGTCCTGGGCTGAGAGGCCGGCAGGTGGCAGAGGTGAAACCTCTGCCAGAGCTCTTTAGCAAGCTTGCAGAACTACAGTTTCACTCTGTGCAACACTGCCTGCTTTGGGCAAGCACATCCTTCACGACCAAGCCTAGGCTGGAAATTGAGATTGGCACGGGGTAGGGCTCGCTGCTAGCACTGGGTGTGCAGGGCTTCTGCTGGAAAAGGCAGCTGCTGAGGGGCTCAGGCAGCGGGATGCAACTTCTCTGCTGGCACGGTCAGGAAAATTAGGCCCAAACACCAGCTGCTCGGCACTGGGAGGAATTCAGGGGCCAAACAGAAGGTTGGTGGTGAATCTGAGTTCCTCCAGGACCAGTTGCCAGAGGAACCGCAAGGAAAGCCAATCTAGAACCCAATGTGACAATTTATGAGAGGGAACGGCGATAGCCATGAACTCTTCAAGCAAGTGGCTTTTACCTGCTTATACACTGGCACATTGCCCTGCTCACAAGCACCCAGACGGTTCTGCTGGTGCACTGGCCAGGTTCACTTGTACATGATACACGAGATGGACAACAGCAACCAGGGCCTGCTCCTGGGGAACCTCTTGAGTGTTGATGACTGTCAAGCCAATGATGATAAGCTGACAATAAGCTGCTCAACTGATCTTTTATATCAGTGTCAGGGGAAATTTTTCCCCTTGTGCCATGCCAGGTTTGTTCACCTGATGACTTTGAAAAGATTGTGCTCCTGCTAAAGCACCTCTGACACAGCCCAGTGCTTCCCTTTGCTCCCCAATGATGCACCACGTCCCATCTGAGAGCAGGGTGCAGAGTGGCTGTGTAGGGCCAAGGACCCAGTACGGGTTTCCCAGTAACAAGCCCACAGCACGCACCACAATGCAGGATGTACGTAAAAGTTTCACCTGCTCAAAGTCAGTGATCCTTACCACTGGCTTGGCTGAAGTAAATGGGAGTACTTGCACCTCTTGCAACAGGCCAGCAGCAACCATCTTAAACATGCTGACAACAAGCTTTTGGACTGACTGTAGACACTCCTAGGCATCACAAGCCCTAACGGGGTGGCCATTTGCCAGCAGGTCCTGCTCAGTTCAGGTCCATGAACCTGAGGGCAGCTTGGTGTCTGCTGGTTGCTTTTCCCTACGTCAAACATTAGTTTGAAGACAACTTGCAGGTTGTTGGAGGCTGTTCTCCTAGTGCAAGGATGCAGGGCCATCTACCAAGAGTTCCTCAAGTTGCCCCATGCAAGCAGGGAAGTGTCCTGGGACCCGTGTGCCCAGAACAGCCTTCTCCACGATCAGCAGGGGCACTGCTCTGGCTGTGCCAGAGCATTTTCATCCACCAGCTTGCACTGACCCCGTTATTTCCATGGACAGCCCCCTCACAGCCATGCCTCGGAGCACCACCCCGAGCAACTACCCCACAAAGGTGAGGCGCATCCCCTGCGGCCAGTTCAGGCTGCTGGGGCTCTTACCCCCCAGGCCATGCAGGGGGGAGTTGCGCAGGACGCGGCAGGAGAAGGACCCCCGGAGTTTTTACTTCCGTCCTCCGCGAGGCAAGTGCACACAGCAGGGACTCGAGAGCCCCGAGCAGCTGCTCTGCACCTCCCCACTCCGTGGCCGGGCGCCTACCAGCACCAGGGCTCCTACGGAGACCTGCGGCTGCTCGCACACCCCTAGAACCGCTTCGCTGTGGGAGACCCGCAGGCACCTGCGCCTCCGACCCGCCCGCGCCGAGCCAAGCCAGGGCCCAGCCCCACCGCACACATGCGCAAGTGGCTCCGACGGCCCGGAAAAGCTGCTGGCCCGCAGCCCCGCCCCGCCCGGCCCCGGGGGCGTGTCCGGCGCCCGTGTGCGGTTTCGCCAATGAGAA
>VZSC01016548.1:77678-103004 GCA_013398225.1 Steatornis caripensis | reverse complement strand
CCCCGCCACGGGCGGCCGGCGGCGGCGGCTGCCGGTGCCCCGCCGCCCGGCGCTGCCCGCCGGCGGGGTGGGGGCCCGGATCCGCATCTGCCGCCGCCCTGTGCGGCCGTGCCGTGCCGTGCCGTGCCGTGCCCCACCGTGCCCCGCCGTGCCCCGCCCCGCCCCGTGCTTGCCGGGGCTGTGGCTGCCATGCGCCCCGCAGCTCCGGTGGGCAGCAGTGGGGCCGTGCCCCGGGGAAGGGCAGGCCCGGGTTGGGTAGGTGCGGGTCCCTGTCCCCCGGAGGTGGCCGGCCGGGGTCAACCTGCGACGACCGGGACAGGAGGCGCCAGCACCGCTCCCGTTTGGGCCCTGGCGTCTGCTGCTGGGGGAGGCCTTCTCGGGGGAAAAGGGCTGGGAGTTACCTCCCGAAGCAGGGCTTACTGCAGGGGTGGAGGTGGGGTTGGTCTGTGGCAGTGCATAGTCGAGGTCTGCAAAGAAGTGCTAAAATTCTGCGCAAGGTGGAATTTTCTCAGAACACGTTTTCATCGTTTCAGGAGTCTCCGAAGTCTACCAAAAGCACCACAAAGCCTGGCAGCAGCAGTAGTGGGAAGGATGGTGGGGCAGAGAATTCAGAAGAGGTAAGGCTTTCACCTTGAATACACCAGTGTGCATGTGCAGCTCATCTTTGAGGAGGAATAACATCTTTCATTCTGGCTACTTCAAGCTGCTCTGCCAGAATATGCATGTCACTGGGTTCTTGAGGAGTCAGAGAAGATGGTAGCAAAGACTAAAATGAAGATGAAGTTAGTTTCCCAAAAGTTGGGAAAAAAAGTTGGCACAAAGGGAATGATGACTGTGGAAGAGATAGGATGAGTGTCATACCCTACAGCCTTGCAAAAAGAGATTTGGCACGAAGCTGATGGTGGGCACTGCTCACATAGGTGAGTAGAGCATGGTAAAGTTGGCTGCAGAGAGGGAAAAGCTACAAGAAGGAGGAAGCCTGACAGACGGGAGCAGCATCTTTGCTCTTGTCAGAGCAAAGCGCAATAAACTCTGTTGTCACCTTGTGTCAGAGTAGGAAATTAGTGAGAAGCAACAGAAAATGAACATGTTCTGAGGCATTTTCTGGGGGAGTGAGATTAGGAAGTAATGGATAGGACACCTGAAAGGATAGGGATAAACTGCTGGAGATTGAATGGTTCTCCTTTGGTATAACAGCCTTGCTGCTGAACACGGCATTCCTCACAAGAAGGCATAGTCTGTATTCCCAGCTGTGCAGAGTCTCTTTCACTCTCAATTTTGATGTTGCCAAACCAGATGTGTTAGAATAGCCTCAGCAGGCTATTCATTAGTATCATAAGCTGTGCTTAGAATGAAAAAAAATTGGGTAAACTGGAACTTTTCTGTAGACTTGAGTTTGTCTGGCACTCAGCATGGTTGTGGATTTTGAGACTCTGCTCAGAAGAGCATTGTACGTGTGTGCTCAGAAGAGCATTGTACATGTGTTTGAGGAAGCATGCATATGTGTGTGGTTAATTTTTTAAATATTGCAGTTCATTAAACAAGCTGTGCCACTTCTATGTCCGTAGAAGCCTGTGTGCTGTCTGGAACATGTTGCACTTGTAATTTGGAGCACTGGGGATAGGAGATGTGTAAGGCTGATGAAGGCTAGGAAGAAATCTGTAGTTCAGTGGGATGGTCATAGTCCAAATAAGGTTATTTTAAGAGTTTCCTTCAAAGCATAGATCTGTGTTGCAGAGCCTCAGAAAATATCCCTACCAC
This sequence comes from Steatornis caripensis, assembly GCA_013398225.1. NCBI lineage: Eukaryota > Metazoa > Chordata > Aves > Caprimulgiformes > Steatornithidae > Steatornis > Steatornis caripensis. The sequence continues at coordinate 101,243 of VZSC01016548.1, read as the reverse complement.
TAGCCGCTCCGTTTCAAGGTCCAAGCTGTGCTCATGCCTAACATGCCGTGTGGCCAGCAAGGAATCAGAAGCTGAGTTTGTTTGCCTTGGAGCAGGTAGCAGTTTTGTAGATCCTCTCTTTATATCCCGCTCTGGTCTTGGCCTCTGCCTGTTTTATTTTGTGTGTACAGCTGAAAACAGCTTGCTGGGAGAGCTGTGTGCTGATGGAGGAAGTGAGAGAATTCCTGCCTTGGCATCATGGGGTCAGGCTTACCTTTTATTTATTTGGCAGTCTTTGTCTGCTGAGTTCACAGCTCTGGAAAGAGGAAGGAAAGCCTAGGTCTTGCAGTGCGAGGGTGACAGCCATCAAAGCAGAGCAGTCTGATGTCCCCATCCAAATCAGCGGTGGGCTGTGGCACTGCTCTGCTTGTTGCAAGTGTTACAGTAAGAGAGGAAGAATAGTGCAAGGCTACAAGCTTCTTTCTGTGCTTGTGTGCCTGAAATGACACGTAATGTCTGGTTGTGCCTGGGTGCAGAAGAAACTTAGAAGTGATGCATCTAACCTTCCCTCCCACAAAACATACCCAGCTACTTCCTCATACTCCAAACAAAATCCAGCCCTTCTTTAAGATGGAAGGCTGGGTCTCCTTTGATCATAGGAACAGAGAGCAGAGCAGAAAGGAGACACCTCTGCAGTGTGCACTGCCACAGGTCTCTGTGTGCTTTCCCTGTTGAGTTTGCAGTGAAGTTTGTTCTCTCTTGGTGCTTTCCTGTCTCTGGACTGGTCTGCTGCAGAATGGAAGAGAGCTCTTTGCTTGGTAAGAAGAAATGTACACAAGTTTGAATGCGATTTTCCTGCTCTTCAGGAAGCACAGAAAGGTATTTTGAATTCCACATTGGGGGACTGTGAGGGATTAGGTAGTTTGTGCTGGGAGTGAGACTCCTTCTTCGTGTCAGAAGCACGAGGTGGTTTGACTTGTGAAACACCAGGAGTGGTATTGCCTGGTGGTGTTGATGGGCTGAGCCTAGCCTGGCTGCTTCTGCTGCCATTGTGAGAGTTTTGTGCCCTGTAAATTCTTCCATGGAGTTATGGTTGGTTGCCTTGTCTAGGGTGAAAGTTGTGTGCATCAAAGATAATTTTCTTTTTTCTTCATATCTCAATAGATGCATGGTGGGCTTGCAGCAGGAGAGCAGCATTTAGGCAGCCCTCTTCCAGGATGTGCTTTCCTCTCTCACACCGTGCTCAAAGGAGCAGGGGAGGACTCAGGCCTAATTTATCCTGGTACCAGAAAGTTGTGACTTGCTTTGCAGGCAAGTTGTCTGGCTGTTGGAATGAGTAAAGCTTGTTGAAGAGCAGCTGTGGTTTGACAGATCTGAGCAAGTGCAGCGGACAAGGACCTCCGATGGGGATCTCTGTGGAGGGAGATAAAGAGGGTAGGAATCAGTCCAGAAACCCTTAAGCATAGTGCTTTGTTCTCTGCAGCAAAGGAGCTTTTAGTGGAGCTGATCTGGAAGGGCAGATATGTTCAAAAGCAGATGCATACCCACAAGGGAAAGCAAGGTGTTTGAGTTCCCTCATAAGTACAGGGGTAATGCAGTGCTCTTTTAGATGCCTGTCTTAGGGTGAAGCTATCTGAGGTGAAGAGCCAGCAGAGCTTGGCCAGCCCCTGGCTTTGTGGGGGCAGTTTGCTCAGGAAGAGACAGGAGCAGTAGAGGAAAACATGAGAGCAGGGAGTGGGAAGTAAAAGGTTTGTTTAGTTCATTCCTGCTAGAACATGACGAAGATATGAATGGAGAGGATTTCCGTGTGTCTGTTTAAGGAGAAAAAAGAAAGAATGTCAGAGACCAAGGCAGCATTGAATGAGAGGATGAGAAAGAGTTACTCCTCCTGGCCAGAAAGACTGGGAGAGGCAGCTGGGTGGGGAGGAGAGTTAATGACCTGGAAGTGGGAGCAGGGATCAGCAGCAGCAGTAAAGGGAAGAGAGGAGTTGCTCTGCAGCCTCAAGCTGGAGCCTCACTGACAAGATTTGCAGCTCTGGGAGAGGATCCTCCTTTTCACTGAGCTGCTGTATTATGTGTTTTGCAGATATCTCCATGGGGCTTGTTACTGCAGTACCTGGAGCTCATTATTCAGAGACAGGCTTTTCAGTGTGTTGATGCTACTTCTGAGGCAGAGAGCTTGATTTTAATAGGGAAGCTGTGTAACAGCAGACAAAGAGAGCAGGTACTGACTTGAGGGATGGGAAGGGAAGAGTCATCTGAGGAGGAGGAGCTGAGAGCAGATATAGGCTGAGAAGCTTAGCAAGCGGGGGATGCTCAGGGGACCAGTGAGGCAGAAGAGCTTTCTGAGTGGCGATGCACCCAGCTGCGGTAGGAGTGCCTGCAGAGGTGAGGTCATGCACGGGTAGGAGAGCGGCGGAGAAGCTGGCACAGCTCAGGGTGGCTGAGAGAAGAGAGTTTTTGTCCCTGGGAGCCCAAGGTGAAGAGAAATGGTACAGAGAAAGCCCAGGGCCTGGGGCTCATTGACTTGTGCAGTTAAGTTCCTTGCTAGGAGGAGAGGTGGTGGGAACCAGTGGGGAGGAAGTGCTACAAAGCCAGGGAGCCTGTTCTTGGGGAGTTCAAATGTGGTTGCAATTGGGGCTGGCCCATCCTGTTGGCACGAGTAGCTACTCCACTGCGGAGGGAAAAGTGGGGCTGCTGCTGTGCACTTGGGGAAACAGCTTTGTGCTGTTCTCCAGTTGCTTCAGCGTGTGTAGCGTAACAGCTGCTGGCAAACACTGTGTCCCAAGCAGCCGGCTTTGCCATGGTGGTGTGAGCCCTGCCTGTCAGGAAGGGGCTGAGCCTGATCACATAGATATGAGCCTGCAGCCATGTAGTGGTCAGCTGGTATTGATGTCAGGGAAACAGTCTGTGAGGTTGATACCTGTGCATTAAGAGAAAAGCTTTCAGTTCTAGCAGTCTGCTATGTTTTCAAGGATGGAAACTTCAGAGAAGAAAGTTTTAGGAAACTTAAAACAAGTCTCTTCTGATTCATATGGCCAAGGTAGGAGGTATTGAAGGCAGAAGGACAGCAGGTCTGCCACAGGAAGCACCTCCTGAAAGCAAGTATTCAGCTTGATGCCAGAAAGTCCATATAGAAGCAATCCATTCTAAAACCCCCTGAGCAATGCAGAGTAAGAGTATATCTGACCTCCCCCATCGTCGAATTTTCTCTAGCAAACTCGGTTGTCTTGATTTTTGCATGTGTATGTCTGTTTCTTAAATAACTAGCAGCTAAACCTGAAGCTGTCTTTTGTCTCTCTTCGTGCCAGCTGTTGAAGACTATAGAAGCTGGTGGCAAGGACTTTTCCAGACCCTTGATGAAGGCAATGTGGCCGCAGCCTGTTAGCATGTGGCACACACCATGCTCAGAACATTTGCCTGTGGCATTTCTGGGTGGATGGGAACTACACAGGCATGTCCCATCAGCTAGGGGGACCCGTGTCCTGCTTCCCTCAGTGTTAACTGTAAGTCTGCTGATGGCATCTTTTGTTTCTCTCTGGACATCATTGTCCACTGTGGCTCAGCATTCAGATTTTGCCCTTCTTTCCTGTGGAAGGAGAGTGATGCAGAGTAGAACACTAGCCTTCCCAGAAGCTTCTGGACAACATCTGAGCGGCTCATGCTTCCCCGATACCCAAATATTCAGGGTGAGGAATGAACTTTTTTCTCATTCAGAAGGTTGTCAGCAAGGATTCAGCCCGACTTAGCTGAGGAGAGAACACTGTTCAGGATAACTTGCCTCCAGTTCATAGTCTGAGCCTGCTTTGTCTGGCAGACACAGCTGTTTTCATCACAAGCCCGTCTTGCTCCCTCCTCTCATCATGGAACAATGCTGCTCCATGAAAGGAATCAGATCAAATCTAAACTGAAGAGAGTTCAAATCTTGTCTCCCCCACACCTTGGTTTAGAGCTGAGCTTGAAACAGAACCACTTAAGATTTCCTTCAAGCAGAGCCATCCCAGAACCAAAATATTTCTGATTTCTGGTTCAAAGTAATGGCTTGAGAAAACAATTGTTTTTTGTGTTGGGTGCAGTTTTTCACAGGGAGTCTTTACACTTACTCTACAGATCCAAATCTGTAGAGCAGTGTCTCCTTGTAGGCAGCTTTCCCTGTTCCTGCCTTGCTGCCTCTCCACGTGTTGCGGGTGCAGTAACTCTTGCACTGTGGTGCTGTGCTGCACCTCTTTGGAAACCATTGGGACTCAGTTCAGGGTAAGGACTGCAGGGTAAGCTGCAGCTCAGCTGCCCCTCACAGGAAGACACTGGCCATGTCTCATTTGGAGGAGAGGTCTGGTGAGCTTCTGCACTGCTGGTGCTGTCCCTCAAAATCATGTAGTGTTCTAGGGAGGTGTGCATTTGTACTGCTATGCTGTATGTGGCCTCTGCTCCTCATCCATTGTGCTATTCCTGTTGTGTCCTAACCAGGTTCACCCTGTAGCTCCTTGGCTTCATGTGCCAGCAGGAAGGTGCTGGCAGAGCAGAGGAAGAGAGCGTCACTGGGCTCATACAGCAGAGCCAGAGTAGGCTCAGTGCTGTGTCCAGCTGAGCCCTCTGCTATAGGCTTCCTGACGGGATGTTACCCTCTTCCGTATTAAGCTTTCCATGAGTTGGGTGAGTGTGGTGTTAAAGGGTCAGTTATTGAACATTTATGGCCCGAGTGGGACTTGAACCAGCAGAGCTTCAGCAAGGTCAGAGCTGAGCTGAGCAACCACTGGCTTGAGTTTCTGGTCACCTGCTAAAAGTAAGAAAGTGCCTCTGTAAGTCCTGTTTAATAGGCACGAAGTGGAGAGGATGTCTGCTGGAGGAAATTGCAGGCAAAGAATTTGTGTGGCTTAAAGGGCTGATGTGGAGAAAGCAAATTGACAGGAGAAGTTCAGACAGCAGTGAGGCTGAGACAAGGCGGAGATGGAGGGAGCAGCCAGAATGGGTTGGGAAAGCCGACAGCCTGGGATATAAGGTTTGCATATGGTCTGTGTGGTCCACAGACTAGCAGCTCCTGGTCTATGGATGCAGCAATGATTTTAGTGGTCTTCACTATTGCCTTTCCAGGGCGGTCATGTCTGCTCTCTACTACACACTGCTTTGCTTTTTCCCAGGTAGTTCCCTGCCCAAGGATAAGGAAGCAACTTGCTGGTTTTCAAAACTTGTTTGCTGTGTGCTGTACAGAGTGCTGTACTCAGAGGCAGCAGCACACTGAGATTTCTGTTTGGACGACGGAAAGTTCTTAATTCTGCTGTTTTGTGTCAGCAAACTCCTTTAACTTGTTGTCAAGACATGGCTTTGCTTTCTATATTCATAGTACTCTGTGTGCCAAGAGGCTCTGGTGTTTTTGTGGTACCTTGCGGATGTCAGTAAAACTGATGTTCACTTTGCAGGTGTGCTGCAAATGCAACCAACGGGTCTAGAGCCCTGCAGGAGTGGGTGAGATGCACTGAATTGAAAGTGCAACAGTGAAAAATGTGGCCAGTTTCTTCAGTCCAAGAAGATGCTGATGGTATCTGATAGCTTGTGAGGCTTGTAGATAAAAGCTTATGAGTTGTTTTACTCTCTTCTCCACCATCAGGCCCAGCAGCATCAGCAGCAGCCGCAGCAGCAGCAAACTTCAAATAAGCGACCCAGTAACAGTGCTCCCCCACCAACCCAGCTGAATAAGATTAAGTACTCGGGAGGACCCCAGATTGTGAAGAAGGAACGCCGACACAGCTCTTCTCGCTTCAATCTGAGCAAAAACCGGGAACTGCAAAAGCTCCCAGCCCTTAAAGGTAAAGAAGCTGTGGAGTGGGGGTGACCTGCATGACAAGCTGCGGCTTCTCCAGAATGTGGTGGTCTGAGGGCTCTTTCCAAAGCAACCCTGGCAGTGTCCTGCTAACCTCCTGCCAGCAGTGTGGCAGGGATGACTCTGGGAAAGGTGCTTGGCTCGGCAGCAGGTGGAGAATTGATAGCCTAAAAGAAAAGGAGGATACTCAATGCGAACCTCAGTACTTACCTTGCCATTTTAACTGATTTAAACCCTCATGCTTATATGTAGTTAGGCTTGCCTCAGACTCTTCAGCAGGTTGTGCAGGAAAGTGAAGTGCCTTGGTGTAGACTGCTCTTGGGGTAGTGCTGTTGAACTTGTCCACATTAGGGCAATTACCCAGCATTAGCAGTTAGTCTGCATAATGGTGCAGTTAAACATTACTTAAGCGTGGACAAGGAGAAAGCATTTTCAGCAGTCACCCAGCCAGACTCATTGCTGACGTTGCTCACAGAAACAGGCAATCCTTTCAGGAATGGCAACTGCCTTGCAGCTCAGCAGCCATTCTGTAAGCAAGAGGTAAGTTTGTCCGATTGGCCTCAGCAGTGCGTAGTTTCCAGTGGCAACATATCAAAAACAGAATGCTGCTAATATAGGGCCTCTGCCACCTTGGCCTCTCTCTTTTTTGGGCTGCTCTCTGGAAGGAGGGTTAGCCTACAGTGTGCTCTGCACAGCTTCCTTTGTGACTGCGGGGTGCAGGGTGTGGGTGTTGCTGGTCTGTGATGTTGTTCCTTTTCCAGTGTACCTTGTACTGGGAAGGGATCAGTGTTTATCAGATCAGAAACCACTAGCATGTTTGCAATCACCCTATGGGATACTTGCTCCAGAGTCTTTGCAATCCATCTGCCTCTGCTGTCCCGTCTCCATAGCAGGGATAACACTGCCTTTCCCTCTTCTGCCACCAGCTCAAGGGGAACTGTGATGAGGGAGGGGGGCATGCAGGGCAGGGAGAAAACCACACTGATACCTGGGCAAACCAGGAAGATGTTCTGCCTATCTCCAAGGATAGACGTCCCTGCTTTCTCTGACAGATGCTCCTCCACACGAACGAGAAGAGCTTTTCATCCAGAAGCTGCGGCAGTGCTGTGTGCTTTTTGACTTCATCTCTGACCCCCTCAGTGACCTGAAGTTCAAGGAGGTGAAGCGAGCAGGTCTCAATGAGATGGTGGAATACATCACACACAACCGTGATGTTGTCACTGAGGCCATCTACCCTGAAGCTGTTATCATGGTAGGGCATGGGGCCAGTAAGTGCTTCTGTGCCAAAGAAATAGGGACTTTTCAGAAGCACGGAGGGAGGAGGGGATACAGGTTTGTCAGAGAGGAGTGTGACCCCCGGTCCTACCCATTCCTTATTACCTGCCCGCCCCCACAAAGAGAAGAAAGCTGGGGAGGGAGGTGACAGTGCCTGGTGTAGGGAGAGGTGGAAGCTCTTGTCTTGGCCACAGACTGCACTTGTGGAGCTCACATGCAGACTGTAACCCTACAGCATCTAGGGAGGGATCTGTGTGTGGGCACAGCTATGGCAAATCACGATGTGTTGCTCTGCGGTGAGGGATTTGCTACAGAGAGCACAATCGTGAGGTGCAGAGATGTTACTCATACACCTTTTCACTCACCTCAGTTTTCAGTGAACCTCTTCCGGACGCTCCCGCCATCGTCCAATCCTACAGGTGCGGAGTTTGACCCTGAAGAAGATGAGCCTACATTAGAGGCTGCCTGGCCACACCTTCAGGTGAGGAGCAGCGGGGGATATAGATCTGGTGAATTTATCTCCAGGAAGCTGAAAGTCCACATAGTGCTGGAGCCTGCCAGCCCTGCCGCTGGCTGCTTCCCCAGCCTGCGACGGTTGCTGGTGTGGGGATGGGGAGAGACCAGACCTGCCACCATGGGTCAGAGGTGCCTTGTAGGCAATGCAGGCAGCAGAGATGTCCTGCAAACAGGCGGATGGCTCTGTGCAACGGTCACCTGCAGGTGGCTGTAGTCTCACATGGCCCTGAGGTAGGCTGGGAGTGAACACTTTATTGGGAGTGAGGCAATTGTGCCATATTGCCTATGTGAGAAGCAGTTTCCAACAGTGTTAATGTCCCTCCCAAAGGCTCAAGGGCCCTCGTCCTTTGGGCTTCAGCAGCATTGGAGACAGCACCCGTGTCTGCTTCAGCTCTTCTCTCCTTGCCTGGCTCCTGGAATGCACATGGAGGAAGAAGGCTGCTTGGTGCCCAAGCAAAGCCTGTGCTGGCACCTGCTAACATATCTTCTGTATGCTGGATGTAATTCAGTTGCGTTAGCTGGGAGCAAACATTTGACCCAAAAAGACAGGGAATGGGAGGAGAGGAAGAGGGGAAGGGAACCAAGGATCTCTTCATTGGGCTGTGTGTCCTGGGAAACAGACTTTTAAGACAAACTGGGTGAAAAGAGGTTATGAAAGCAACAGTGAGCATGGTTTAGCAGAGCTCAGCAGTGGAAGTCAGAAGGTAAGCTTATGGGGGTCTCCCCAGGCACTTGCACAGGGATGTGTTCTCAAGCAATGGCAGAACAAGAGCCAAGGCACTGCAGAATGAAGCAGAAAATACAGAGAGGAAATAAGGTGCAGTTCTACAGCAGTGGTTAATCACTTGTCACTGCTGCAGTTGACATTGGGATGTGAGCATCGATAGAAATAGTGTGTCCTCAGCACCAAAGTGCTATGAATGCTAGAAAGCATTTGTTTCTCAGAGTTAAGTTGGCAGCAGCCAGCATGGATTTGTGGCAAGTGTGTGCTGACTTTTTTGGTCATCACCTCAGTTTTTTCTGTGCTGCTGTCTTTGGCAGCTGGGCCCTCTCTGTGAATGGATGGCCGCACAGCTCCTTCAACTCCACAATCAGACCTTCGGGATGCAGCGCTCTTGTGTGGCCTAGTGGCCCCTCAGAATTGCTAGGCAGAAGTGCTAGTGCAGCCCTGGAATGAACTCATTCCTCCAGGAGGACAGCAGAACCAGAAGTTGCAGTTTCAACACTGACAGCGTTCCTAAAGCAAGCTGCCCTTTGTTGTCCAAGTGGGGGACAGCATGCAGCTCACATGGCGTCGTGGGGCCAAGCAAGTCTGGAGTCAGTCCCTGGGAGGCACAGGATGCAACGTGTTTTCCTGGGGTGTGTTTCATTTCTCTGCTTTTCTGTTCTTCCTTGGTGTGTCTCAAGGACTTCCAATGAAGCCTGAGCCTCTGCCATCTCCTCTGGAGGTTTCTGTTCTCCGTAGAGACATGGGCCAAAGGTGGGAGAAGAGTTTCCCATGCATAGTGTCTTCATCTGAGTAGGTGGCTGTTGTCTTTGGTGGGACCTGAGGTGATGAGATCTCATGCAGACTTGGGCAGTCATGTGCCACCAAGCCCCTGCCCATGAGAGCAAGGGCAGCTTTTTCCCCACTGGGTGGGGAAACACAGGCTCCTATGTTTTCTGTGCTCCGGTTCAGGCTTCCCAGCCTTTCCTCAAATCTTTAAGGAGAAGGAAAACATTTAAAATCAGAAGTAAACACTGGTGAGAGGATGGAGGGGATATCTAAGTGATCTTTCTTTCTCCCCCCATAGCTGGTGTATGAGTTCTTCCTCCGGTTCCTGGAATCACCTGACTTTCAACCAAACGTAGCCAAGAAATACATTGACCAGAAGTTTGTACTCTCTGTAAGTAATTGTTGCCCCTGCCGCTGGGCACTGCCTTTATGAAGGACGTGCAGCAGATTTTGGTCAAGGTGTTATTCAAACAATCCAGCTTTGTCAGCAAGTGCTTGAGGATGTGGGTTTTCTTTTTTCCTTTGTGTAGTCTTAAATGAGCAGCCAGAATTCTCTGTGCAGGGCAAGTGTGTGTGTGAGCTGTAGTCCCTGGAACTCATCACTCATTGTACAGGTGGAGAGGGACACTGGGGTCCTTGCGGGGGAAATCTGGGGACACACGGCTTTGTAGACTGTGCAAGCCATTACTGTGCTTCCAAAGATGAAAGAAGTGCTGAAGGTTCCAGCTTGTGACTAGGAGACTGCAAGTTTCAGGGAAGCGACCGCTGTGCTCAGGGTGCCGAAAGCATCGCTCAACTGAAAGAGCCACCTTTGCTGAGCAGGAGCAGTGTTGCTGGTAGCTTTGTCCAGACAGGCAGTATGCAGACACTGACTAAATTTCTCTCCCCACAGCTGCTGGATCTCTTTGACAGTGAAGACCCCAGAGAACGAGACTTCCTAAAGACTATTCTGCACAGGATCTATGGGAAGTTCTTGGGTCTGCGAGCATATGTGAGACGGCAGATCAACAATATATTTTATAGGTGATCAACAATATATTTTAGTGTCACTGGCCTAGTGAATGAGTGGGACAATCCAGTGAGATAAATTTGGGGCACTGGGCTGTGATTCTCTCTGATCCAGACTGTGATTAGCTAAGTGACTCAGTTATGTCACGCTACTTTGGTAGGGATAGCATTCACCTATACTTGAGAGTAGTGAGGATGTGATAGAGCTGTCTTCAGTGCACATAGCAAATGTTGGGACCCGTGAGCTTTAGCTGATGTCTAGAGGCTATTAATTTATTTGCTTCTATCTCTTACATCTTGCTCTGTCGTCTTGGAGTTCTGTTATTTGCTAGGAAAATCCCCATTGCCAGTGTTCGTTTTTCCTTCCTTTTGCTTATGAAACTGTATCCAGCGTTTGGCAATGACCTCTCATTCTTCACTTCTCTTTAGGTTCATCTATGAAACAGAGCACCACAATGGGATTGCAGAGCTGCTGGAGATCTTGGGAAGGTGAGGGCACTTTGGAAAGTCCCAGAGGGCCCACAGTGAGTGAGACCTCCCAGTCCAGAGTGCTGCGTGAGCTGGCAGTGCCTTCCTTCAACAGTTCTTGCTGGAGCCACCTCTTCCAGAGGATCTTAGTCTGACGAAGCACACAATGAAAGTACTCTCCAGCCTGCTGATAAATGCCTTCTCCTCCCCAGATTGTCTCCTGTTCCTTTCAGTTTGAGTCCAGTCACACTTGCTGTCTTGCCTCAGCAGGCAGTAGAAGAGTTCCTCACAGCCCTGAGAACCCTTAGCAGTGGTCAGCCTTCCCCATGGCTTCAACTACCCCTTTGTTTGCAGCCCTCTCTGAGGCTGCCATTCTCCTATTCTGTAAAGTACAAGCCTCGAGGACTGGGCCTCTATGCTGGCCTTCCCCAGAGGTACTGCTTAAGTATGTGTGGGCTCAGCCTGGCACAGGACAGAGCAGAGCCCAGGCCACGTTGGAGGTGTTTCCCTGCCGTGCCTGCTCAGGAAAGACTCTCACTGAGCCTGATACGCAGGTTGGGCCCTGGCAACCACACGTCATCTAGTGGGTGCTTGCTCAAGTGACTAATGAGAGCTAGGGCAAGCCACTGATTGTTTTGAGGTGAGAGATACTGTATTTCTGCTGGGTAAAGATGTTAACGAGACTGTTGTTTCTTCTCAGCATAATCAATGGATTTGCTTTGCCTCTGAAGGAAGAGCACAAGATGTTCCTCATCAGAGTCTTGTTACCACTGCACAAGGTGAAGTCTCTCAGTGTTTACCACCCACAGGTGAGATGCAGTTCAAGTTCCCAGGGCAGAATGCGATTCTCGCAAAAGCTGTTGTTCAGGCTTGCTTATGTATATATTACTATTCACCGGGCTGCATTACTGTGGTGTGCAAAGTTCTTGCTGTGAGATGTTTTGGGCTCTGTACTAGTCCCTTACTGCGGTGGTTTGTCCCAGCCTTGCAGTGTCTGAGCCTGTACGTATGTATACATGTGTGCTCTTTGCCACTGGGTGACAGGAGAGTACCCTGACATTTCTTGCTGACTTAATGCTGCGGCCTGCTTTGCCTTTCTGTGCTGGAAGTTTGTGAAATATTGGGGCCTTGCTGAAACCAGAGAGGTGAAATTCCAAGCTGCTATTATCAGTCTATGAATGTGGTTTGTCAGCTGTTAGTCATCACTGAGATATGGGGAGAAATCAGTGTGCTGGGCTGCTAGGCTGGTATAGTGATTAATTTATTGCGATGTAGAATAGTAGAGAGAAGTAGAGATACAGATTCTTGCAATATAAAATAGTAGAGAAGAGTAGATAAGCTCAGGACTTAGGCTAGGAAGTGAAAAAGTATGGGTACTGAGCAGTGATGTCTGTTCTCCCAGCCTTGTTTTTATGAGGCAGGGCTTTGTGATAGTCAGGTTTGTTCGTTCCCATGTGTGCAGCTCTGCTTGCATTTGAACGTATTAGCTGCACACTGCTCTGGGTGGCTCAAGTCCTGAGCTCAGGCCCTGCCTGCTTGGTCCTAGAGCCTTCACTTGCTGTCAGAAGAACTGGATTCATTTGGAGCTGCAACTGTCTGCTCATCACACACACTGTGGAGGGCATAAAGTGACTTCCAGCGTAGGGTGGTGATGGCACTTTAATCTCAGGTACACTTGAGGAAGCTCTAATCTTGCCTCTTTTTTTTTTTTTCCCCCTACAGCTGGCATACTGTGTTGTACAGTTCTTGGAGAAAGACAGCAGCCTGACAGAGCCAGTGAGTAACCTTGCTTCTCTGTGTGTCAGTCAAGTCCTAAAAAGCTTCACAGCTTCCTTAGAGTACAGCAAGGGTGAAAAAAGGCTAAAGAGGCTGGGAGCCACCTGGATTGTGTACTGGGTCTGCCTGTGGGCAGAAGGGGGGCTGTACTGCTCATGTGCAAGCCTTTAGCGTTCTCTCCTGAAAGCTTTAGGAAGGTGGGCTATAGTCTTCCTTCGTGCTTCAGATCTTGGTGTAGCAGAAGGAACGCTATACCAAGCTGTCCTTTCAGGACAGAGCTTTCAGCTAGTGACAGATGCTATAGAGACAAAACTTTATGACCATCTGGTATCTGATGAAACCAGTGTGAGCTTGTGGGGGCCCTGAAATAATAAGAGTTCACTACAGGCTGCTGGAGTTGGCTGAAAAACTGTGGGGAAGAGGTGAGGAACCTGGGACACAAAGGTCTACTTAGGCAAGCCACTGTTCCTTGATGAAACTGTTCTCCTTCCTGCATCAGTTTGCTACCTCCATAGTGTTAAGTCACACTTGTAGATGCATTTGCCTTCAGGATGTAGTGCTGGCAAACAGCACGTTCTAAAATGTGTGAGCAGTGCAGGACCTCACATATTCCCATTACTAGCTGCGCAGACCTGCAGTGTTAACCAGCCTATATACTGGCTTGGCAGAGGGTGCAAGCAGAAGACAAGTGTTTCTCCACCCACTGCAGGCCAGGAAGTATCTTCTACAGAGCTGAGCTTCACATCCTCAAAACAGCAGATGGCCAAAGAACGCATGCCTGTGTCACTGTAGCAGGGAGCACCAGAAAGTGTGAGCATTTTAATGAGTAACACTAGCTGAGGTCGTTCTGTTCTCTGGCTGAAATGTGTGCGTTCGTGGTGAGCCTGACTGTGCTCTGTGGAAGCTGGTCAGCTGTTGTCAGCTGACTCCTCAGCTCTGACACCAGCAGTGCTGAAGCAAACCTCCCAGCTTTTCCTTTCGATTTGGGTCCTCCATTTCCTCTGTTCCCAAAAGTCTGCTCTGAAACAAACTGCATGAAGTAGCTTCCTGATCATGCTGAGTACTTCCTGTGGCTGACATCCAGCCCAACAGCCTCCTGCCAAAGCACTTACTGTAGTGTGAGGGAGAAGAGAGAAATAGAAATCTGTCAATATTTCCAGAATTCATTTTGCAGCTTATTCAAATAGTAAAGTTCCATAGCTCATCACTGCTTCCTGGGTAATGGGTTAGTGGCCTCTGGATTAGAGACTCAGGTCTGTTTCAGTGCTTGTGGAATGCAGTGGGATGACCCAATTTCATTACCTTCAGTGGGTGTTGTGTTGGGTCTCAATCAGACATGCCAAGGCCGTAGGTTGTCCCCTGTTGAAGCATCCTGCTTGTGAAAGTTTTTAATAGACTCCTAAGATGGCTGAAGTTATTGAAGTCTTGAAGAATTACAGGGCTTGTGCATCAGCAAGGCTTTGAATGCACTAGGAGATGTTGCCACCAGTGCTGGAAGGAGGCCAGATCACTCACTAGGTCTACGTTCGCTTAGAGTGGGGCTCCCAGAAGCTTGCTCAGCAGGGCTTGACGTGGTAGCCCTTGTGTTAACATCTGAATGACTGCCAGGTGTACAAGGCCTCAGATGTGCTTGGTAATAGCAAAGACAGACTTGACACACCTTGCACCACCTTAGCTGTAGGAGAAATTACGTCTGAGTCACTGAAGCTGACTCTTGCCTGAGTTATGACAAACACTGAGGACAACAAGCTGTTGGCTTCTTAAGCCTTGAGTTGGTGGGCACATAATGTTCAGATGTTTCTAATCTTGCTGTTGCATTGACCACTACTGGCACTCCACTGCTGTGAACTTCCTTTTGAGTGCTGACTTGAAGATCAGTTGCTGAAGTTCACAGCAGAAGAAAGAGCAACTCCTGCCGCCAGCTGTGTGTGAATCTAGTGTCCACAGGGTTAGTATTTCTGTAAATGCCATACCAATGGTTCCAACAGAGTGAAGGTTTGCAGGATCTTGGATTCTGCCTTTGACTGTGTCTAGAAGCAGATGGGTAGGGAAGAAAGCAAATGAAAAATAAATAAATAAAATCAAGTGGGATATAGCCCTTCCCCATGTATATTCATTCAGTATCTTGTAAGCAATAGTTTATTCTGCCAGAAGTTGCATCTGCATTGTCATATTTAATTATCACCATTAGGTGTAACCTCCGTAAACTTGTCTGCTCCCTTCTGGAGTCTGTTTGGACTTTGAGTGTCCACAAAGTCTTGCAAGAATGAGCTCCGTAATCCAGTTACGTGTGCGTGAAATGGTACTTCCTTTTCCTTGTCCCAAACCTGTCCGTTGCATTATTTGTTGGGTGCTCCCCAGTGTTCAAGCTCTGTGGTGTATTGAATAATGATTCATCAGTGACCTTCTCCATGGCATTTCCAATTTTTTTAGTTGATCTTCTGTGGTTGCCCTGCACCATCTGCCAGCTGCTGCCCATTCTAGTTTGAGCCTTCCATGTTAAGCTGTGTTTGGAGAAAAAAACGGTTCTAAGCTTTGTGCTTGTAGTACAGAATCATAGCAGCCTGGGCAGTGCTGCCATCTTGCGTTTAGCTGGACAGAGTTTGGGCTTTTCTCTTCGTTCTTCCCCAGTAACCCACCCTGACTTTCTGAGAAAGTCTCTTCTGTTACTTCTTCCCCTCTGCTGTTGTGACCAGACCCTAAAAAATTTATTTCACAGCTGGTATTAACTTTCAGCCTCTAACACTGTCTCTGTACCCTCCCCACTCAGGTGATTGTGGGCTTGCTGAAGTTCTGGCCGAAAACTCACAGTCCCAAGGAGGTGATGTTTTTAAATGAGCTGGAGGAGATCCTGGACGTGATTGAGCCGTCTGAGTTTGTCAAAGTTATGGAGCCATTGTTCAGGCAGTTGGCCAAATGTGTCTCCAGCCCACACTTCCAGGTGGGTTGCAGCTCAGGGACGGGATAGGGCACTGGCTTGTAGCCCGCTTGGCATGTGAGGGTGGTACCACAGCTTTTGGGCTTGTCTTTGTGGATCAGTGGCACATGGAGATGTGACCAGGGTGAGTATTGGGGTGACATGTGGTGGGAGGTGATGAGAATCCTCACCATAACCACAGACCAAGCTCATCCAAAGAGGATCAGTGGAGCCCCTCCTGCTGCACGGTGCTGTGCAGCACCATGTCTGATCTGATCTGATCAATGCTTACAAATATCTAAAGGGTGGATGTCAAGAGGACAGGGTCAGACTCTTCTCAGTGGTGCCCAGCAACAGGACAAGGGGCAATGGGCACAAACTGGAACACAGGAAATTCCACCTGAACATGAGGAGGAACTTCTTTACTGTGAGGGTAACAGAGCACTGGAACAGGCTGCCCAGGGAGGTTGTGGAGTCTCCTTCTCTGGAGATATTCAAAACCTGCCTGGACGCATTCCTGTGCAACCTGCTCTAGGCTAACCTGCTTTAGCAGGGGAGTTGGACTAGATGATCTCTAGAGGTCCCTTCCAACCCCTACCATTCTATGATTCTATGTTTTGCAGCAGGCTGGAGCTGGAGCAGAGGTGCTCTGCACCTCTTGTTTTGGCTAACAAATATAGAGGAGATCCATCCAGTGTCACTGTGTTGTGGTAAAACCAAGCTGGTTGCAGTATTGGAGGGAGGCCAACCAAAGAGACAGCGTGCAGAGAGGGTACTTTGTATTATTCTTGTGTAGGTGGTGAAGAGTGAGGTATGTTGAAAAAGTGCTAGAGTCTGCTTCTTCCTTGTTCCTACTGAAGGGAAGCTGGCTGTTGTACCAGGTTAAAACAATCTCTGTGACTCGTAGTCTTAAGGTTTAAAATGTCCAGGGTGGTAGGACCTGTTAGTAGCTTCTAGCAGGTGTTCTTAGCTCACTGGTTTAGGTTGCCATGAAGAGTGCCCAAGAAGAAGATAGCTTGCTGGTGAAACACGTGGCTGACCAAGATATGGGTGAGGTGTTAAATAGTGACGTAGCTCTACCCCAGAGAGAGTGTGACTGCACAATGGGGCAGACTGGCTTCGATCTGTCTTTTGGTACAGAGAGGGGAAAAAAGTCATGTGTGTACAAGCCAAAAATTAGGTCAGTCTGGGTCACTCGTATATGTAAAAGATCACTGAAAGGGCTGGGGGAGCCTGATGGAAACCGCCTGGACAGGGATTACTGTTTGTCTTTTTAGAGTAGGATGGCTGCCCCAAGACTTTCCATATTTTCACCCTTATTAGATCAGGGGGATGAATGGTGGGCCTGGTGACTGAAGCATGCTCCAAAGCCCAGAGAGGCTTTATGGGGCAGGCCAGGAAGGAATGGAGCTTTACAGATGACAGTCTGAGGAAATGATGGAGGCGTGAAGCTAGTCTGAGCTGGTACCTGGAGTGGATGACATTACTCTCCTCAAGTGCTGTGTAAAGAGTGTTGGAGTCATCAGTATATCGATGGTAGGCTTGCCCTGTCAAGAACGTGAAGTTTTCCCCAGGAAAGTGAGAAGTGTCTGGCAGAGGCTAAGGGAAAGAAAGCTGGGCTGCAGGGATGAATGGCCTTGTAGAAGTTGGCAAAGGTCAGCCCTGCTGTCTGCGCTGTGGGAAAGCATTTGCTCCTTGGCTGGGTGGTGGCGAGCTCTGGACTCAGCACTGCGCAGTTTCCCTGTGCACCACAGGTGTTACTGGAAGGAGCCTCTCCAAGGATGGCTTTCTCTCCCACTGCAGGTGGCAGAGCGAGCACTGTACTATTGGAACAACGAATATATCATGAGCCTGATCAGCGATAACGCAGCCAAAATTCTCCCGATCATGTTTCCAGCGCTCTACAAGAACTCCAAGAGTCACTGGAACAAGTAGGTCTTTCCGCATGCTCTGGCATTTGCTGTGCATGCAGGATTGCTTGACCTACTAGCGATCTTGGGGCATGCTGCTACAGTGCAATGACGCGTGGTGCTCAGTGACACCCGGTGCCAGAAGTGTTGTTAGTAGTATCAGCATAGAAAAGTGCCACAGCAGACCACAGTGGCCTGCTTCTGCAAGGTGTCAGGTGCCTGCAAATGACCCGCCTTGGGGCCTTTGAGTCTACTCAGAGTTTGATACCTGCATGTCACTAATGCTGCTGGTTTCTTGGAGGTGCACAATAGATTTTCCAGCCAAATTCTGTCTGCTTGTTAACTAATGATCTTCCATATGCTCTCCATGACCAGAGACTTGTCTAATGCAGTGCCTGACTCCTTGAGTGCAGGAAGAATGGAGAAAGCAGAACTAAGTGGACGGATGTCCCATGTCAAATTATTGCCCCCTGTGTCTGATTCCTTGACTAGTCTGTTTTATGGTTCTCCCATCAACTTCCCTTCTTCTGACTGCTTCTTCAGTTGATTCCTTACCTGGTTAATTCAAGTTGTAAAACTCACTTCCTTTTAATGAATTAGCTAAAAATACTCAGCCTGCAGCCAAGATTCTAAAATATCACAGCAAAAACCACAAGAAGACAAAAAAAATTGTCTTCCTCTATTCTAGAGGGTGGAAAAAAAGCAAAATAATTAATTCTAGGGAGTCTGGGCAAGTCCAGGGCTTAGGAATATACTGTGGTAGCAAAGACGGGGTTGTATGGTGGAGCTTGTTTGCAGACAGCTCCCCTCTGGTCTGCTGTCTGACTGCTTCCTTCTCATCATTGCATCAGGAAGCACGAACTTGAGCCACCAGTTAAGGGTGCTTTAAAGACTGGGGTAGACACAGACATGCAGACATGAACACAGCACCAGCAAGCACATGCATGTGCAGACGGGCACATACATGCATGCACACACGTGTCTGATGCGTGTGTGCATATGCATGCGTGCAGACAGATGTGCACAGGCACACTCTCAGTGTTACTACCCCTCCTGATCAGAGTTCAGAAAAAGTCTTTATGCTCTCATCTGAAACCATTCACCAGTTCTAGTTCTTTCTTGTACCAGTCAAGATGCATGTTTCTGCTGTTTCTGCCTTTTCTTATTGTCTCCTTCCCAGTGGTATGGCAGAAGTCTTGAAGATGTTTTTCTCTTGTCTTTGTTTTAGCCACTAGCCACATCATCTCAGGGCAGGTTGAGTACCTCAGATTCGTCTCTTCCTTCCCATAGCTTGTCTACTCCAACACTTTGTCAGACAGCCTGCGTAAGTCCAGCAGGGCTGTAGCTGTCTTCCTTATTCAATCTGTACAGCTGGCAAAGCACAGAGCTCAATCTACTGAGTCTCTCTCATCTTTTGCCTCTGGGTCAGGTATTTCAGAGACACCTTCAGTACTTGTTTTTATTTCCCGAGTGAGTTCTTGTTCCAGAAGGAGCTCACACACAGTGCAATCTATCCATAAATTGCTGACACCAAGTTAGCTTTTCTTCTGTGGTATTCTTTGTGCTGGTTCCCATCTCTACAGGGCTGCTGAATGTCTGTGTTTTGGGCAGCTCGGTGATAAAGCTCATGACTGGGCAGCCCAAAAAAGTCATTGTCTATAGGCAAGGTGAACTGTGGGATGCACCGAAGCTAGATTAAGTAAAGCCCCCTTGAGAACAGCCCTGAGCAGGTCCCTAGCATCCTTCCTTCCTTTCCAATTTCTAACTAGGAGAAATAAATACGTGAGTGGATATTTTTGCATTCATTAGTCTGACCACTATAGAGCAAACCTGTCCTAGTGGTCTTCTCTTTCTTCATCTCTTTATCCCTGAGCGATAGTCTGTGCTGTGTTTGTGGAGGGGGTTTTCCCATGCTAAGAGCTGGGATTGTGTGAAAATCTTTTGTCACATTGCTGTAGTATATGAGTTGCTGCTGCTGTTAGCTCTTGTCTGTGTTGCTAGTGCTAACTTGAACATGGAGGATGCCACCACGACTTGTTCTCCTTTCCTCATTTCTTTGCAGGACAATCCATGGACTGATCTACAATGCACTGAAGCTGTTCATGGAGATGAACCAAAAGCTTTTTGATGACTGCACGCAGCAATACAAGGCTGAGAAGCAGAAGTGAGTAAGGTTCTTGCCAACTAACTTGAGCTCATCCTGGAGTCTCCTTGGGGTACAGTAACAGATGGTAGATGCCAGCAGACAGAAGGGAAATGGAAAGGTAGTGCAAATCATTCTGTCAAAGTCCTACTGGATTCCTCAGCAATACCTATATGTAGGGATGAGGAGAGGTAAAGTGTGTCCCCTGATAAAAATCTTTTCAGTTCTGCTGAAGTAGGTAGCTTGGAAAAGAGTCACAGAGTTTGCTGGGTCACA
This sequence comes from Steatornis caripensis, assembly GCA_013398225.1. NCBI lineage: Eukaryota > Metazoa > Chordata > Aves > Caprimulgiformes > Steatornithidae > Steatornis > Steatornis caripensis. Next base: position 81,662 of record VZSC01016548.1, on the reverse strand, counting down.
AGGAAGTAAATTGCAATGTAGAGGATACTCAGCTTTGCAGAGAAGCTTATGGTCTGCCTTGGAAATATTTGCCAGTTCGTATATGTTGCGGTGATGCCAGTGGAATCCCGCTGCTTTCAAAAGACTTTTCTGAAGAGCTTTGCTGCAGTGGCCATAATGCATCTTCCATGCCACAAGACGCTTTCAGTTTTCCAGTAATAAAGACGGAATAATACCTGGAATTTCAAAGAGCAAAGGGTAGGGATAAAATCTGAGCTCAGCAAGTATCTGTGCCATGATGCTGTAAAGAGGAAAACTTTTTTCTGCTTCCTTGTGCCAGTTTTGGTGCTTGTATGACTTACCTTGGTGAGCTAGGTCAGTTCAGTAAGCTAGAGAGAAACTTTTTCTTTTTTCCCCACCCCAAGTCTGTTTTCTGCTAACTTAATGACATAAAATAGTGCTTTTCATTCCTGGATGAGTCAGGGCTGCCACAAGGTTGGTAGTGGAGAGCTCTGAGATACATTCAGTTGTTCTGTGAAATAGAAATAAATAACAAACTTGAGATATGAATCAGAGCTTGGGGATGAGTAACCTGCATGTGGAGAACTTAAGGTTTTGTTAACATCTAAATTGGGACCAAACAAGACTTTTTTTTTTTTCCCCATTCAGGGCATTTGTGAAGCCACAAATGTCTGCACGTTTGTTTTAAGTCACAGTGACAGCACATTTACTATGAGATCTACCTGGTGTTTCCATCAGGAGCTTTTTCTACCTGTTTAGCTTCTATGCATGCTGACTTGCTGAGGGTGACTGTTCCCAGCATTGGTGTGCGGCTGATGGAGGATTGCTCTGGAAAAGGTCAACAAAGCAGCATAGAGCTGTCTAAAAAATGGATGGGTAGAGCTGCACTGTTTTCTGCTTGTGTTAAGATGATTTTTTTTTTCTAGTGCCTCCCTACCTAATTGTGCTTCACAAAACCTCATGTTGTTTTTTTTTATCAAGGATATACCTTTTGCTTGCCTAGATAACTAAATTTGATAAAATGTCAATTGAAAGCTTGGTGGGCAGGTTGTGAAAATGTGTTTTAGCAGCTGAACCTGAGACAAGTTTACTTATGGTGAACATGATACAATTCCTCAGCAAAGTGGGATTTCCCTGCCACAGGTACTCAGCTAAGGAGGTTATTCTGGTTAAAACCAAGAAAGCTCAACTCTGCTATCATTAGCACAGCATTAGCAGCTCCTGGCTTGAGAAGTGTGAAAAGGTACCCCTCTGAAGGGATGCTAGAGCTGGGAGAGAACGTTCTGAAAGGTCTGTAGGGACAGGCTGGGAAACAACTAGAAAAGGTAATTGGTGGCAGAAGGGAATGGAGTAGGACAGCAGGTGGGGAAGAGCAGCTTCTCTGAGCAAGGAGGTAGAGGCTTTGGGCGGAGGTACGGTGAAGAGGCAGGTTGAGGTGAGGTCGGGAAGGTGGTGGTGGTAGTGTTATTGTTGTTCTTAATGTCAGCAGATAGTATGAATGTGATAGGTAAAGGGAACAAATCAGAGGAGGAGAAGTGAGGAGGCTGGGGTTTGTTGGGCAAAAGGCCTGGGACTGGACGGGACATAGGAGAATGGTGGAGGGAAGAGAGCATGCACTTGGGAAGATGGAAGTTCTTTGCTGAAGTCCATTGTGAAAATGTCACCTTTTCCCTCCATGTCTTTAAAATATTCAAGAAATATAAGCAAATCCATGTGCATTTAACACTGTGGCTTCATGTTCTAGAGTGTAATAGAATAAGTCATTACTGGAATGAACAGGGTTAGAAAAACCATGTTCCACAGGCAGGAGAAAGTGTTGTTTAGTGATGTCTCTCTGCTAGAATGAGACCATTTTGTAGCTGAAGAGTGAAGAGTCTGCCTTGGAGCCTGGGGTGCCATTCCTGTACTTCTACCTGCTCTTCTTTCCAGAGTGCTGCGACCTGTTCTGGTGAGCAGCAGGTCCTGTTGCCTCCATTGCAGCGGAGAAGACATGCTGCATCTGCAGCTCTTTTCTGCTGCCTCCCTGGCAGAGCTGACTGCAGGCCATGCCTGTTGGTGGACGGTAATGTGGCATTGCACTCACTTGCCATTTTCATTTCAAACACAGAGACTTAAACCAAGTAGCAATAGTACTTTTTTTTAAATAAAAACCTGTGAGTCTGTGATGTCGAGTGGCTCCAGAGTAAAGCAGTGTTCCGAAGGCTACCCATGGGAACGCTGGCTGGATCACTGTAATGCAAGATTGACCTTTAATTGTGCAATGCCTTTCTTTTTCCGCAGGACCTTGGCCTTACTCAGTGAAACTGATGAATTTGAAATGCTGTGGCTTCTTTAGCCTAGACAGAAAAAGGAAGAGAGACCTATGAAGTGTTTCCCCGATGAGCTGCTAGAGACCTTGTGCTCTGAACTAGAAAATAGCACATGTGGAAAGGATGGCACATGCGAACAAAGCCAGTAAATGTGAAACAGTGAACAGGAGAGAGCTTGTAGGTGCACAGTTAGGCTGCAACCAGATGTTGAGAGGTCTGCTCAGAAAAGGCTTAGCCATGTTTTTAATTAGTTATTATGCCTACAAGTGACATGCCAGCTCAGGCCTGTCACCACTGCACCCTAGTTGTGCAGCTGCTGCCAAGGCTGGTCATGGAGGGACACACTCTCCCCAGGACGTGTGGGGAGGCTCTCTACTGTTCAGTGCAGATGTACTGACTGCGCCTTACTAATCTCCCCAGACGTCTTGAAGCTATTTGACTTATCAGAACCCTTCAAAACAGTGGGAAGGTTGGGGCAGATAGATGGTGTCTTATCCTGAGCATGCCCTTCTGTAAAAGTGCGAGGGCCTTGAACACTGCCTTTCAAGCATGACCTGGGGCCACTCTGACACATGACATCTCTCTGGTAGCAGCTACCTTGCCTCCTGCATAGGCCACAGCAGCAGGAAGAAGATGCCTCCCAATATAGCTGCTCTTTTCTGAATGTACTGCCAGTGGCTTTCTCGTACTGCTAGTAATGAGTTCAGGAAGGAAGGGAGCTGATGAGGTGCACATCACCTAGCAAGCAGGGCTAGGGGTGCTGCTCCTGTAGTCAGTGCTGTCCTGTGAGGCATTGCTGTTTAGAAAGGTAGGATGGAGGAAGTCCAGAGGAGGGCCACAAAGATGCTCAGGGGGCTGGAGCACTTCTATGAAGACAGGCTGAGAGTCTGAAGAAGAGAAGGCTCCAGGGAGACCTTACAGCAGCCTTCCAGTACCCGAAGGGGCCTACAAGAGAGCTGGAGAGGGACTTTTTACAAGGGCATGTAGTGACAGGATGAGGGGTAATGGTTTTAAACTGAAAGAGGGTAGATTTAGATTAGATACAAGGAAGAAATTTTTGATGAGGAGGAGGCTGAGACACTGGAACAGGTTGCCCAGAGAAGTTGTGGATGCTGCCTCCCTGGAAGTGTTCAAGGCCTGCTTGGATGGGACTTTGAGCAACCTGGTCTGGTGGTAGGTGTCCCTGGCCATGGCAGGGGGTTGGAACAGGGTGATCTTTAAGGTCGGTTCCAACCAAAACCAATCTATGATTCTCCAAAGACTCGTGTGGATGAGTGACAATTTCAGATACACTGCAATGGAAATGCCCTAGTGTAGGCGGTAAAGCCAGGCTGAATTATTGAGGTTGGGAGGAAACTTCCCTTATAGAGGGATGTTGGACAGCTGTAATACTACAGTTAAGTCAATGTGACATCAAAATAAAGATGAAACTTTGTTTCAATCTTTGGAAATACTTATTTGGCTGAAAAGAGTGATCACAGGGGTAAAGCTTTCAGATTTTTAGAAGTGCTGCTCTTAGTCAGACCAAGTATTCTCCTTGCAAGGTGGTCTTTTGCAATCTCCTTCCAACCCCTACCATTCTTTAATTCTGTGAATACCAGGTGAGCACATGATGGTTAAACTGGCAGATCTCAAAGTGCAATGAAGAATGGAGGGCTTCCCTGATGATGTTCAG
>VZSC01016548.1:36042-77628 GCA_013398225.1 Steatornis caripensis | reverse complement strand
CACGCTGAATGGCAGCACAGCCTTCTGGGGAGTCAGCCGCTCCCCCCAGCTTTGTATCATCAGCAAACTTGCTGAGGGTATACTCTGTGCCTTCATCCAGGTCATTGATGAATATGTTGAACAGGGCTGGACCCAGCACCAGCCCCTGGGGAACACCGCTAGTCACAGGACTCCAACTAGACTCTGCACCACTGATCACAACCCTCTGAGCTCTGCCATTCAGCCAGTTCTCAGTCTACCTCACTGTCCACTTATCTAACCCACAATTCCTAAGCTTACCTGTGAGGATGTTGTGGGAGGCAGTGTCAAAAGCCTTGCTGAAGTCAAGGTAGACAACATCCACTGCTCTCTCCTCATCTACCCAGGCAGCCATGCCATCATAGAAGGCTATCAGGTTGGTCAAGCAGGATTTCCCCTTGATGAGACCATGTTGACCACTCTGTTAGCCTTCTTCCACATGCTTGGAGGTGACATCCACAGTGATCTATGTCATCACCTTTCGAGAGATGGAGGTGTGGCTGACTCATCTGTACTTTCCTGGGTCCTCCTTCTTGCCCTTTTTGAAGATTGTAGTGACATTTGCTTTCCTCTAGTCCTCAGGCACCTCTCCTGTTCTCCACAGCCTTTCAAAGATGATGGAGAGTGGTTTGGCCATAACATCTGCCAGCTCCCTCAGCACTCGTGAGTGCATCCCATTGCGGCGCATGGATTTGTGTGTGTCCAGTTTGCCTAAATGATCTCTAACCAAATCCTCCTCGACCAAGGGGAAGTCTTCCTTTCTCCAGACTTTCTCTTTTACTTCCAGGGTCTGGGAATTCTAAGGGCCAATACTGGCAAAGTAGACATTGCTTTGGAAGGGCAGTGGCCTTCATGGTGTGAGGGCCTTCGTGGACAAATGTTGGTCTGCATTTCCAGTGTCAAGATGGGAGGCATAGGTATGTTTTACCAGACATCAAAAAGGATTCTGGAGAAATTGGGGATGAGGCAGGAAAGAGCTAGGGAAGATCAGTGCTGACTCCTGGTCGCGGTCCCCTGCAGTGATCTCTAGAGCTCTGTCAGAAAATGAGGTGTGGGTTATTCATTTGGGGTTTGGTTGGTTTGGGGGAGGGGGGTTGACCCTGTGTTCTCTGATGGAGTAGTCTGCTGCTTGAATGCTTGGCAGCTTCATTCTCATTTTTAGCCTTCTTTCTTACATGTATTTCAAGAGCATGAGGGATTGCAGAGTATAAGAACTTCCTTAGCATGGATATATAGGGCACTAGAGAGAACAGGAGCTGGGTTGAAAGCCAGACGGTTAGGTAAAATCAGAAATAAAGCAGAGATTTTAGTGCAGATGTTTAAATTTTAGAAGAGAATAACAAAGATTGGTGGATGCTCACCTCTGCAGGGAACGTTCACTGCCCTGGGATTTACGGGTGGCCCAGTTGAATGGTCACTTAAGGTCTGTGCCAAAATCTCTACCAAGTTCAAGAGCAGTACTTGGGGGTTTGGGTAGCTCTCTGGTGTGTTATGGCCAGATAGAGAGGGAACTGTGGGCAGTTGAGCCCCAGCTCTACTGGAAATGCCAGTTTGTCCCTGTGCATCCGTAGGACACCAGGAAAATGTGTATTTGACATCCAAACTGGTGTCATTGCTTTACTCCAGAAATCAGTCCCTATGCTCTGCTCCTGCAGCACAGAGCCAGGGAAAAAGTACGTGTATGGCCCGCTGCTGCCACTGTCGTCCGAGGTGAGGGAGAGTGTGCCTGCCTACCTCCTGCTCACTGCAGCGTGTCCCCTCTGCTTGACACATCTTGCTTGTAGAAAGAATTAGGGGTCTGAAGGACAGAGCAGCTCTTCCCCTGCCCTGCATTTTTCTGCTGTGTCTTGATTTTGTCTTCATGTAAGCGAAAGCTGCACTTCCCCTGGGAGCTCACACTTGCTGTCTCTCTCTCTGCAGGGGAAGGTTCAGGATGAAGGAACGAGAAGAAATGTGGCAGAAAATAGAGGAGCTGGCCCGGCTGAACCCCCAGGTTGGTAACAACAGGACCTAGGATGAATGAGACAAGAATGGGTCTTGACCTGCTTCCTCAGCTCATGAGAGCAGGCAGTAGAACCTGATCTCCGTTCTGTGCACACAGCTGCAGTGGTGGTCTGTCCTTCCCAGAACACAGTGTCTTTGGGGATGCTGGCAGTGTTTTACCAGCCTGGCCTTCTGTGGCACTGACCTCTAAGTAATGCTTTATAGAGATCATGTACGTGTTTATAGACTCCTCTCTTAGCTGTGGCTGCACATGCAGTGTGCTGCAGCTCATAGGGCACAGATAGGAATGGGTAGGAGATCATGTTTTTTTCCTTTCTGTGTGCTTTGCGGGTGCCAGAGAGGGCAGCTGGAAGAAGGGTGCCATGCTGTTTTAGGATGCTGGGGAAGAAGGCTTAGTGTTGGAATGCGTGCTGATTCTCCAACTGTATTGTCTGCAGTACCCCATGTATTATGCACCTCCACCATTGCCTCCTGTCTGCTGTATGGAAACAGAGACCCCAACTGCGGAGGATATACAGCTACTGAAGAAAACAGTGGAGACAGAGGCTGTGCAGGTGCGTAGGTGGCTAGTGTCCTTCCGCAGTTGCTCTCAGACCAGCCAGGACATCAGTATAGTCAGTCCAGGGTCCAGCAGCCAGAACTGGCTATTTCCAAGTATTGTGAGAGTAGATGCCCCTACTCTCATCCCTGACTATTAGAGATCAACCTGTAGATCACTGTAGAGTGGAGTTTATCTAACCTTCCCACTCTGGAAGAAGTGCAGGTGGGACTTCTCTGTATCCTTTTAGTCCATGTTTAGCTCAGCCTGTTCTGCAGCATGCTGCAGTGTCACGCAGCATATTCTAGAGTGGTTGGAGTCAGAATGGGGAGGCTGGAGGGGTGAAGGGGTTTGCTACTGATCCCTGACTCCTTTGGTTTGTCTGTAGATGCTGAAAGACATTAAGAAGGAGAAAGTTTTGCTGCGCCGGAAATCTGAGCTTCCTCAGGACGTCTACACTATAAAAGCTCTGGAGGCCCATAAGAGAGCAGAAGAGTTTCTCACCTCAAGCCAGGAGGCTCTCTGACGGGCTCAGGAGCTGGCCTGGGAAGCTCTGCCCCATCCCTTTGCCCCCAGGGGTCATGGAAATGCACTCGGTTCTCATGTATAGATAAGGAGTGAACATGGTGAGCTGTGCCTGTCCTCCACTCCATCCGCATCCTCCCAGAGTAGATCTGATTTTACGTTATAACTTGTATCTCACCATTGTCATGTCCTCCTGCTTTTTCTCCTCCTTCCTGCTTTCCACCTTGGGTGTGCGTGCGTGAAGGGAGCCTGCCTGACCTGTGATTGTATCAGCCCAGGCATGAGTCTCTTCATTTCCAGCTGCTGCCTGGTTCTTACTCTGCCTAGGAGCCAGAGCCTCGCTGCCCTGCAACACAGGCTCTGTGTTGGCCAGAGATGACCGCACGTGGCTCAGCGTGCTGCTACACGCCCCAAGTGCCCATCTCTGCCATGCCTGCCCTTGTGCTGCATGTGCAGCCAAGCCCTGCGGTGGTCAGAGGTCAGGCTGAGCTCAGGGCAGGAATGTGTAGCAGAGTTTGTGGGGGCTCTGCTGCCTCTCCGCCCTGCCTTGGAGTGCAGCTTCGCACCTGAAGGGTGTCACGTACGGCAGAGGAGATGTTCACTTCCACCTTTCTTTTGTTTCAAGCCTCTTGTTCTGTTCCTCTGTCAGTGGAGTGGGGGTTCAGTGCTTCACCACCCCCAGTAAAGCTGGGTGCAAGCACTACATACAATTGCAACCCTCCCTTTAGAGCATCCTTAGAAGCTCTCTTGTGGGAAAGTGAATTCCTTCGGCTGTTTGTGTTGGTCTGTGCTGACACGTCTCCATCCCGGTGTCTTGGGTTAATTGTGGGCCCAGAATTAACTTCCTGCTTTGTAGCAGGTGTCAGCCAGTGACTTCTGCTTTCTTTCTCTAGCTGCTCAATCAAAATACTCCTGCAGCTCTCCCTTTGTCGCTGTATCCCGTCCTTAGCTCTGCAGTTGCCAGAGTTTCTAGGAAGCTTGTGCTACTAAAGTCATTTCTGCAAACTAGTGGAAGCAATGGATACACGTTACGGGGCCAGGCTGAGTTTCTGCGTGTTCAGTTGTCTCTTCTTTGTGATCAATGGCTAGGTGGTACTGAATTGCTTCCATGGGTGCTCTGAGCAAAGTTTGTCTTGCCCTGTTACTTTGGCACCTGCTGTGGCCTGAGGCCCTTGTTAGTTACCATATGGTGCATCAGGGACATGTGCTAATGTAGCATTTAGAGTGCACTTGCTGATAGCCCAGGGGGTTGCACAGCACTTGGGTGCTGCTGTGATCCAGCTTTCTCCCCTGCCTTTTGTGGTGCGGATTCAGTGCCAGGCCAAGGTGCCACCTCAGAGGCTGGCTTGCGATGGAAAAGAGAGTCTTCCTTGCTTCTTACCTGCTGCACTTGCTTTCTTGATGCATAAGCTTAAGTGGGTTTGCAATAGTGCAGGGAGTTTACAGGGCTGGTGCTAGTCTGACACTGTTTTGCAGCATTGTGGGATGTTGCAGAAGGTCCTGGTGTTACCTGCTTGTCCTCACCTGTAAACCATTCCCAGGTCAGAGGTTCATCCCCGCTAATCTTACTGCTGGTGTGCAGCACTTCTTTCCTCCAACCCAAACTAAGATGTTTTTTCCCTGTGTATCCTGCACTCCCTGCCCTGTTTAGCTCACTCTTGATTCAGCCCTCATTAGGCATGCCACCAACTCTTAGGAGCAGCTGGCAAGCTTGAGTATGTGCAAGATCACCCACAACCATGCAGGACCCTGCCTCCCCTTCATGCAATGGGCCAGTTCATCAGGAGACTTAGGAAACACCTCAGGGAGGTTATTGCTTATTTTGAACATTAGTCCAAGCTCATGGTCAGCTGCCAATCAATTAACTCATGCCTGGCACAGCATGTAGACATGCACTAGGTGATGCTGGATGGCGCACAGGAGTGAGCAGGTATCTTGGGGCACAGTGGAAGCGAGGACTGCTGAGCAACATCCACAGCAGGGCTTGAGCTGGGGAGGATGTTTCTTCCCATTGCAGTACAGGCTTTCCAACTTGTCTGCTTAGCATTGCATTATAAGCTACCACCTAGTTTTGAGTGCTACAGCATGTGTGTGCCCTCACTTGAGCCTGCTTCCTCCTAGGCAGTGGCTGCCTTTTCCTGCTGTAGGGCTGTTCTGCCTGCAGAAGGAACAGAGACTTTTGGTGCGCAGAGGTTGCTGCTGTCCTGTAGATGGTCCATCTCTGCTGTAGTCCCTGAGCGTGGCTGGATGAATGCTGCCAGGGTTGTGCCATGTGCAGGGGCAGGGACTGTAATGCATTATGGCTACATGCTGTACGGCTTCAGTGTTCTCATAGCTTTGTGTGTCTTGTTCTGGGTCAGGGAACTTAAGCTTAGAACCTTCACATTGCCGTTAGTTTGCTGCGTATTCATTACAGTGTGCTGGACGTCTAAGAAGGGGACCATGTGAGAAAGGGGGGAGTGTGTTCACCCTCTCCACCACACATCCTGCTCATACGCAGACCTGCATCTGCCACGCTACAGCTGCCCCTTGCTCAACACTTGGTTTCTAGCATTAGTGCTGCTCATTTCTGCGTATGCCTTTCCCCACATCAGCCAAATGGACAGAACTGGAGCTGCCTCTTCCACTTCACCTGGCTCCCTCCTCCTGAGGGAACAAGCAAAACTAACTACTGCATTCACCCCCTGGACACAAGTATTAAGCTGCTTACAGTTCATATGTACATATGGTGTACTTTATTTTCAGTAGAGCATTACATAGTATGAAAGTGTTGGATTTTGTACAGATGTCCCTGTATGTACAGAACTAAATAAAACCGATCTCTTGGAAAGACACGTTGGACTCCACCTCTGATATCTGGACACACAGCCCCTGTCCTGGGAGAAGGGCCTCTAGCGTGGAGAGAATTCTCCAGCACTGACAGCACGGGGACACAAATCCAAAGTTTATCTCCAGGGAATCTGGGCAAAGCCCCCTCCCTCCCCATGCACACAGGTATGGAAACTGGTCAGGCTCCTCAGAGGCAGAGGAAGGCAACGTAAGGACATGGCAGCAACTTATGTGCCAGCCAGAACTAGGAAAGAGGAGCAGGAAGGGAAGTTGGACAATGTGAGTGGGAGAAGCTGGAAGGCTGACGCCGGCAAGTCCCATCACCACCCGAAACCAAGGCAGCAGGTGCCTGCTGTGCTTGGGGGCCTGCGGCAGAGGGAGGGATGGGGTTAGCAGCCCCCGTGCTGCAGCTTGGCCCTCACTTCAACTCAGGCCTGGGGCCACTGAGGCTCTGCCGGGCCTGCAGCGTGCGCTGCACCACATCGTTCCACTGCTCCTCCGAGATCTGGCTGGCCCAGGCAGGGATGCCCAGGGTGGGAAGCTTCACGCTGGCCATCGTCCTCTTCACCAGCTCCACATGCTCTGGGAACAGAGGGCATGAGACCATGGCCGAGCCCCGCAAGGGGTGGCCGGTAGGGCCCGGCCATAGACGCCGTTACCTGCATCCATAGGGATGGAGCTGCGGCTGCTCTGAGCCCTGGCGCCTTCCTCCACCGCCGCCTCCTCCTCCTCCTCACTGTCTGCCGGTGGGTCGGGCAGGTGCAGCCTCAGCATCTGCAGAGAAAGGCGGGCAGCGGGGCTCGGGCCTGTCCCCCCGGCCGCGGGACTGTGCTGCCCCGCCGCCGGGGGGCACGGGGCGGTACCTGCAGCCGCTCCTGCAGGCCGGGGCCCGCCTCGGCGCAGCCTGACGGGGCGGCGGAAGGGCCTGCCTCGCCGGGGCCCTGCTCCGGCTCCTGGCTCAGCGGCTGGTACAAGTACCCGCCGCCGCCACCTTCTTCTTCTGCTTCTTCTTCTTCTTCTTCTTCTTCTTCTTCCTCCTCCTCATCGCCGCTCCAGGCCGCCGCGCCATCGGGGGCCTCCGGCGGCCCCGGCTCCTCGGGACACACCCGCTCCGGCCCCATGTCCCGCACCACCGCCATCCACCGGGCGCGGCGCCGGGGAGACCCTGCCGCCGACCGGAAGCGTTGCCGCGGGGCACTGTGGGTGTTGTAGTCCTGGAGCGGGAGGTGGGGGTGGCCTGCTGACACGCGCCGGCACGCGCTGCCGCTGCCGTCCCCCGCCACCCCCGGCCTCTCTGGGCGCCGCCATATCGTGCTTGGCGCAGTGTGGTGGGGGCCGGGGGAGACAGGGCAGGGCAGGCGCCACCCCTGAGGGGAGCCTGGTCCCGGCACTCCTGGCTGGGCTCCGCGGGGCTGTGCTAGGCCGTGCCACCCCGGCGGGGGAGGGCGCCCGTTGACCCAGGCGGGCAGGGTGGCGCCGGACTACAAGTCCCAGGGAGCGGCAGGCGCGGCCGTCAGAGTGGTGCTGTGGGGCTGCCTTCCCGCCGCCAGGTATGGGGCTGGGGCTGGGGCTGAGGCTGAGAGGGACCGGCCGCTGGGGCGGGGCGCCCGTGCCGCCCTCCCAGGGAACTGGTGGAGCCGTGCCAGTGCTGGGGGCCGGCGGCAGGGCCGGCCGCAGCGGGCGGCGGGGACTGGAGCTGGAGCTACCGCCGAGCCCCTCCGTAAGGGCCGGGCCTAGGGGCGCGGGGCCGCCGCCCTCCCCACTTGTCCTCGACAGCGTGGTGGGCAGGGCAGGACCCTTGGGTGGCGGCTGGAGGCGCGGGGCGGCCCTGAGGGACCCGTGTGGGGGGCGAGCGGTGTCGGCTTGTTGGCCGCTCGCCCCCGGGGGCCGGCGGGTCCCTACCGGGGAGGCTGCCCTCCCGCTCCTCGTCCTGGCGTGACCGCCGCTGGGCCTTCTCTCTTCATCCCCGTGGGCTTGCGCGGTTTCAGCCCGCTTAGGCTCTTGCCCAGGCTCAGCCACGTTGAGAGACGCGGGGCTTCCCGCCCGGTCCTTCCTGGCCCCGTGCGCCGCGGCAGAACAGCGAGTGGCACCAGCGAGGGCTGCGAGCCCGCTCTGGCCGCGCGGTGTCGGTGTGGCAGCGAGTGCAGAGGACGAGAACGATGCGGCTCTGCGTAAAGCGAGAAACGCCACGTTAGCTGTCACCTCGGCTTTGCTTGAGCCCGCTCCCTCCCAAGGGCCGCCCTTGGTGTGGCAGAAACGGCTTGACAGTAGCCAGAGGCCAAGGGGAGGAGGGGTCAAGGGGTATCTCTGAAGTTTAGGTGCACTCTATAGAGAAGCAGTAGCAAGGTTTGGGAGGCAAGGTGAGGAAGGGGAAAAGTCAGCTCAGTAGGTGCAGAATCTTAGCTGGTCTTTGGGCAAAAGTAAGTCAGCGGCAGGCAAAATATTTGGGCAAAAATAAGGAGGTGGTGCTACTGCCTGCATGGGGGGACCCGAATAAATTTCTGCTTGAGCAGTGTGGTCTGTGGTTCCTGTGCCCAACTCAAGCTTCCAGATTGGTCTCAGTTAACAAGCTCAGGGGCTGTTCTAGCACCGTCTAGTTTACGGTGCTGGAATTGCATTGCAAGTGTCCAAGCTGCTGAATGTGCAAGCTTGCGATTTCACACTGCCTTAGCAGAAATAGTCAAAGCATCAGATAAATGTCAAGCATGAGTGAAGAAAGCGTGTTGTTCTCATGCTCTCTAACAGTAAGTTGAATGTGCTTGAAATAGAACTGTCTATATGGACTGCTGTGAGCTGGCTGGGCTATTTTAAGTGTTACTAAACCTTGTGGCTGGCATCTTTTGGGAGACGGGACTGAGGCAGCCACACAGTAGGATTTGCTCTCCAGAGCAGGGGTGAGTAGGCTGCTCTGCATGGGGTGGTGCTGTAATTCTGGGGGTGACAGAGTGAGCCCTTGAAAAACCGGGCCATTTTTTGCTGGGTTTCTCCCCCTTGCTGTGGGAATTGACTGCAGCGCCGCTAATCTGAGCAGCTTTCAGAAGTGGCTCTAGTTTTTTTTCTGTGTGTGTAGAGAAATGAGACAGCCCAGTGAACTCTCTTTGTGCAAAGAAGTGGGTCCAAAGATACATATTTTTGTTCTAAGATTATCATCTGGCTACTGTACTTGGAAATGTACTTGTAACTTTCTGTCTTGAATGAAATGTTTTCATAATTAATTCAGGGATTGAAAATAGAAAGTCTAAAGCAAATAGAACAAACAGCTGGAAAATCTGACTAAAAACCATGATTGCTCTCTTTTTTTCTTTTTTTTTTCTTCCCCTCCCCCTCAATTATGCCACTTTGCTTAAGTCACCGCAACAGTTTTGGAAAATATGCTAGTGAGAAATTATTGAGGTTTTTTTATTGGTGATCTCAAATGGCTATGTGCTGTGCTGGTAGTCTTGTTAGGTGTAAGCTGGGGCAGTTGGGGTGAAGGTTGTTTCAGGTATTATGTGCATCTTCAGACAACAGCACAGCCAGAGATTTGGGAGTGTTGTCTGTAGGTGCTGTATTCAAAGAACACAGAGCTGACTTAAAATCTGGTTGTTCCCTTGCTCAGCAGTTAAATGCCCCGGGTGAATTGCTGTGCTCCCTTTGCTGGATGCCAGTGCTGATGAACAAGGGAGATGTTGAAGGACATCCATAGCTATTTCTCTGCCGACAGACTTGTGAACTTCCACTTGTGGTCAGCGACAGAGCCAGTCTGCGGTCACCCCACAGCTGTTGTACCACTTTGGAAGTGTTTACCTGGGCTTGTGCTGTGCACAGTCAGTGGAGGGCTTCAGGCATTTCTATGGGACCACAGGAAGTTATTTTGAGCACTTTTTAATTTTAGCATCCCTGTACTTAGTGGCGCAGGAACAACTCATTGCTGCACTCACTTAATTTCCAGCATCATCAGCATTGCATACTTCAACAGTAGATGAAGTGTAACTTGATTTTTAGAAATGTCCTTATTCCTGGCAATTAATGACAGGACCTACCAGACTTTCAACCCTAATTCCTCTGCGTTCTCTGTGCTTGACTAACTCTGGATAGATTATGCCAGATCAGGGAAATGGGGAGTTGTGAAGATTGCATTTCCGCCTGTGTGAGTGCAAAACGAAATGAAAAGATCTATTAGTTTTTGGAGAGGTGAAGTGGGGAGCTCGCATGTGCATCAGTGAAAGCACGCAGTGGCTTGAACGTGAGCCCTTCTGCAAAGGTATATGCATGCACGTGGTTGGGATGCTCAGCAAGTTGCTTCTCCCAGCTGAGACTGGGGGAAGAGAGGCAGCCGGAGCTTCCCAGTCTAAGGTGAGTGAGCGTATGCCGAGTTAACAGAGCATGTGGGAGTGCAGTTTCTTTGGTTTTGTTTCGTCTAGAAAATCTCTTCTCTCATTCTATAAGAAACTTGTGCTTGTTTTGATGGAGTTTTTTGGTCTCCCTGTAAGTATGCTGTTATAGTTCCTGGGGGCATTGGGGCACAATTCCAGCTGGACATGCTGAATCAATCAAAGAAGATTCCTCAGACCTCCAACCAGCTTCTGCTGTGGGCACAGATGCCCTGTGGAGGCTGCTCTAAAAGAGGTGCAGCCCTGGGGAGGAGAGGGGTGGCTCCGCAAGATCCATAAAAGGGACACACGCTTAGCTCAGCATCTGCACTAGTCTGTGTAGAAGGCAAACACTCATCTTGCCCTGCTGGCTTTTGGCAGTAGCAATAGTTCCTGTGATTTAAACGATTCAAGCTTTATTTTTCTGTGGTGTGAAAGCCCTTCCTCTGATCCACGATGAATGTTAGTGTTGCTAACCATCCCTTTGGTTTGTGGTGCAGAGTGAAAAAGCACCTGATTTGCCTGAGCTGGGACGTGTACCGCTTCCTGCAGACAGTGCCCTCCCAGTTCTCTGGTACAATTTGCTTCTGTCTTATCATTATTTCTGTATTTTATCACCTACATCCCTGTTGCTGGTGTCCTAAATGAAAAATCATAGAACATATTTTGCATAACTTAACAGTGTACAGTTGGGTGAAATTGTTAGTAAATTGTTTCGTATTGATTTTGCTGTTCCCCTTTCCCACCGGCTGTGCCTCTGTAACCTTTAAAGCACACTGCCTGATGTCAAGTGTATTAATGTCTCCTATTAAGAAGTCCTCATAGGAATGAGGTTGGAAAGTGGTGTATTTATGTCCTCATTTATATCACATAAATTAGCATTGGAAATCAAAACCTGAAATGGAACTTAACAGCGTGCATAGTTGTAGGACAGAAAACTTTTTCTCAGATGATGAGTTTTACTCGTATTTGTGGATAGTGCAGAGAGGGGAATTGCAGGAGGAAAATTGACTTTGGGACAGAAGACTGCTCTAATGAAACAATTTCAAAAGAAGGCAGGAGGGGACAGAGGCTGGAGCTGGATGCAGAAAGCATGGAGAGGAGTGAGGGGTCCTCAGGAGACGGAGCTGTGGGGCTGCGCGGGGAGGAGGGGAATGCATGGCTGAAAAGGGGAGAACAAGTGCTTGGCAAAGGCGGGAAGATGTTGTGATGGCTTTGGGGTAGGGTTGTTGCCAGTGGTGGAAGAGGAAGATGGAGTCTGGCTGGATGTTGTTATTACAGTGTCAAGAAGAGCACCCAGATTTGGAAAAACCCTGGCAGCTTGTTAAATCCTGCATTTTCCTTTGCCTTTTAATAGATGATACTGTAAGGATCACTTCACGCTTCTGATTGTTTTCTTTTCATAAAGCAAATGAGTGTTTCTGCGTGCCCTGGGTCTGATGAGTGGCAGCAAGACACTGTCCTGGCTAAGCTTTGTGTTTTGCTCTGAAGGGGTATACCTGTGCTGAGGCGAAGTGCAGCCAACTTCAACCCCATCACCCCCACCACTTCCCCGGGGCCTGCGTACAACTCCGTGCCTGCTGGAAAGGGCTGAGCCTGGAAAAACCTTTCCCAGTAATTGGGAGTGTAGGAAACAACATTGCAACGTTGTTGCTACAGCAACGTCATTTCCTACAGTGTAACCAGCTGGGCCTTGGGCTGCTGCCTCTTGGTTTTCCAGGTTAGCTTCTTAGGATGTGCAGCCTTCATTTCCTGTGTTCCTATGACTAATCTTAATTATGAAACTGTTCAGGCAGGATAGCTGGCTTCTGTTGGAGTGAAAGGACCAGCATCGTGCTCTGGCAGCAGCATGCTCCTCGGCACGCAACTTGAGTGAACTCCCAAGGATGAAGGAGAGTTTTCACAGCATTTCTGACAAAAAAGGCAAGCGGCTTGGTACAATGCCTGCCTTGCTGCACCAGGCTGCTGTGCTCCTCTACCCCAGGAGTAACCAAGCAGAGAAGAGAACTCAAAAGTAAAATTCAGCCTCTTAATCTTCCAGGTCCAGGCTCAATCTGAAGAGTGTTGAAAATACTGACACTGGTGATAAAGTCCAGCACCTTGAGGGGTCTCTTATAATTAATCAAGAAGTGATTTTGAGGAAAATATTGGTTAGATTTTTCAGTGATAACTCCTGACTGAGACAGGAAACAAATGTAGGTATGTGAAGCCTTTAAAATAGCCTGAAATGTGACTTTGGTCTCCATGGAAACTCATCTATTCTGTAGCTTTGCAGAGGACTTGTACAAGAGCTGCTGCCTGGCTTGGGGAAGAGGAAAAAAAAAAAGTAATATGAAAAACAAAACCCAAACCTGCTAGATCTGAATTTGAGGAGGTCCCAGACATACAGCGAAGCATGGGCTGTTCCTGGGCCCTTCTGGAACCGCTCTGCTGGAGAAAAGCTAGATGTGACTTTCTGGGTTGTTGCCTGCGATTTAGGTTGCAGAGGTTGCTGCAGGAAGAAGCAGCCTCACAGGAGGGATTCCTTGGTCTGTGCTCATCTGTTACAAGTAAGACTTCAGGATGCTCTCTGTTCAGACTTCGCACATGTCCTGTTGCTGTAACTTTCAGGTACAGAGCATGCTCTGGCTGCTGGTCTCTGTTTTGGGAACAACTTGAAAAAGAAATAACTTTAAAAAGAAATTACTCAAATTTTGCTGAGATTTGGGAGTTCTGGAATGAGGCGACTGGTTTTTGGATGCTTTTGAACTGTCTGTAGTATGCATGGCTGGAGATGGAATCCTGAGCTCTGCTCCATCGCAGGAGCTCCCTGTTGGGCAGCATCTCTGACTCTTTCCCCAGGTGGGGCTAAGATGGGAGTGTGCAGATGGGCCAGATGCTGTAGTGATCAGGCTGCTGATGGGCCATACAGGTGCCTGTTTGTGAGTGGTGGTTCTGCTTGGCTGAAGGGCCAGGGGAGGCCAACTGGAGCAGAGCAGCATGGCACTGCCCCGACTTGCTGCTCTTCAGCTACTTCAGAAACCTTAAACAAGAGGAAAGTTCTCCTTGTGAAAACTCACTACTTTCCAAAAAGGAAAGGGACAAAGAAAATTTGTAGAACTTTTAGTCCTTGTTCTAAATCATCCACAAATTTCTTTGCATTCTGCAAATGCTAAAACTGGGTGTGGGGTGGGAGTGTGCTGCCTGCATCTTCCAAGAAGCTAGAACCAAGCAATAAAAAAGGTGATTTTCTTTAGGCTGTCTGAAACACTGACATTTCTTCTAATGGCTGTTTTTCACCTGGGGGAAAACTGTTCAAGAATTGAACTGACCCACTTTTTCAGAAGGACCTGGGCAGGACTGTGCTCTAGATCCCTACGTCCAAAGGAGAATCTCTGCAAAATTGAGCTGCGGTGACTTCTCTATGAGCTCACCGAAGCCTTCTGTTTGAAGTGTGAAGCGTATCAGTTTCTTAACTGAGATGCAATGCCACAAAATTTTCATAGTTATGCCTGGATTTGCTGCAGAAGAAAAAAGCCTTATTCTGATCACTAGCAAAGAGCTCTCTTCCCAGACTAGGGGTTTTCTGTTCTCTCATGTTTAATTAAGCTGGACTCTAGTGCTTAAATCAGTGAGTCCAAATGCTAGTGTTGTAGTCCACCCCTGTATCAGGGAGTGGGTTGCTTTATGTGGGGACAGTTCTTTGGGTTTTTCTCTGCTTGCTGTTCCGAACCTTGCTCAGATTACAGTACCTGCATTGTGTCTCCTTCCAATGGGAGAGTAAAACTGTCTCCAGTTGGGACGGAGAAGAGTGAGGGTACAGCAGTGTGACCTTTGCAGTTGGCATTCAAGGAAGGCAGGAAGACCTGTGAGATGGATTGCATTATTTTAGCATTCTGCCTCTGTTACAGAGCCAGGTGACATCTTGGTGGTCCAGGAAGCATGTGGCTGTGGTGCTGGGAGCCCTGAAGACTGTCTGGCTTGCAGGGAGGAATGCTACGGTGGGCAGTGCACTTGGAAGGTGGGCCGCGGAGAGTGAACCACGCAGCTGTGGCCGTCGGGCACAAGGTCTATTCCTTTGGTGGATATTGTTCTGGAGAAGACTATGAGACTCTGCGGCAGATTGATGTCCATGTTTTTAATGCAGGTAATTGTGTCCTTGTGGTGCATGAAGGAGTGGCTTGCTGTGCTCGGTTATTTGTTTTCTTGCACACTGCTGCTTAACATATTACACTCTGTAACATGCTGTCTGACTCTAATTTCCAAAAAAGTTACCAGTGCAGATGAGAGCCTCTTCCCTTGTCCAGCCATGTGTTTTCAGGGGCAGGGCACAGAGGGGCTGTAGTTCAACAGACTGCTAGGATAAGGATGCACTAGAAGTAACCACATAGCCAATGGCTTGTTTTGTCCTTGTTCCATGTGAACACTAACTCGACTAGGTTGAAAGACGTGATGTTTAGCTGGCTCAAGTCCCACATCCAGTTTGCAGTGTGACCATGCTCAGCTACCCCTGGTGTGGAAGGGGTAGGGTGGGAGCCAGTGCACACAGTTAAGTCTCCAGGTTTAGGCTCCTGAGATGTTTCTTTGCGGGTAGAGCTGACAACTGCTGCCAGTATGATGGAGTCAGTAGGGGCATGTGGCTAGGATGAAAACCTTCCCATTTTGGCAGCAGCTATCGTGCAGATTCACAATGTGGCTTTGCAAAGCAACTGGAGCTGGAGCCATTTGTGTAGGGTAGTCACTATCTGTCAGGATGATGAGTTGGAGCTGTGACTGTGCTGGGAGAGATTGTATTTCTTGATTCAGTGCTCTTTGAACTGAAGAGGTTACTGGGCTGGTCCATGAAGTATTTCCCTATAAGGCAGATAGCGGAAAAACTGTACAGATGCTTAGATGGGTCCAGCTGAACAGAGACAAGAGCAGAGAACAAATGATCAGTTTTGCAGACTGGCCAGCACGCAGAATGATCTCCTAATGCTCAGGTGGCATGTAAATAGAACTAGTTGGTCTGTAAGATGCAGTGAATTCACTCCTCTAAATCTGACTGTGGAGAAGACTGACTTATGCAGTAGTGGATAAAGGCACTGGTTACACAGGGCTGCCAAGGTGACTTGCTCACAACATAGTGGGGAGCGTAGCTCAGGACCTTGTGGACAAACACATTTTTCTCTATCCAGAGAGACTGGGCTCTCACACTCAAGACAGTTAAATGCTGTAGCTTGTAAAACGTGCCAGTAGAGCACTGCTCTTATGCTAGAAGCATAATTACTCTGCCCAAAGGAATGCTCATGCATTGTCTTCCTTTCTTACCACTCCCAGATATTAAAGGGTCATGATGATGCAGCTAGCACATGGGAGGTATACAGGCTTCCCAAGCCCTAACTCAGTTAGCATTACCAGGTTCCAGTGCTAAAGCCAGATTTATTTCAGTCTTCCAAAGAGGAAGACTGTGTTTACTAGGTAGAGAACATCCCATCTAGCTTAACTTTATAATTGGCTGTGCTTCCTCAGTGCCCTTTCTGCCTCTGGGGTAGATACTCACCTTTTAAGATGCCTGGCCCCTTTCCCTGTGTTAGTATTTCAGAGGAACTGCAGACTCTTTTCTGCTATATTTTGTGTTATCTCCGTGTTGAAAACAAAACTAGAGGCTGTATGTGTTTAGAGGTAGAGGGTGTCCGGGTGCTGTTATGTAATGGCTGTGTAACACTCACTGTGACTCTTGCTCTGTCATTAAACCCTGTAATACCTGTTGACTGCTCTGGCTACTGCTGAACATGACATACAGGCTGCCAGGAAATAGAACCTGTAATGACAAGGAACTCCTATTGGTAACACAAGGTTATCAGGGAGAGCTGAGGTATGGATGGGGGTAAAGGAGACAGACAACTGTCTCGTCTAAATCTTAAAAAAACCAAAACAAAAGCAAACAAACCCTATTCCTACAAAGCTGCTACATTGTGGTACTTAAACTGCAAGTCCAAATAATGCCTTCAGGTGTGTTCTGTTGTGTGTTGCTGTAGTGAATTATTCCCTTTGCTTCCCATTCTTCTAGGTTTGAATCTCTTCAAACATGTCACTAACCTGAAGTAGTGTTCATTATCACCTCTGCACTTTTTCTTTTTCCTTTCCCTGTTTTTTTGTGTGTGTGTGTGCGCTGTACTTTCACTCACAGTCTAGGATAAGCCAGAGTGAAAATCTTTTCAATGTACTTGATGCAGAATGGAGCCTGTTTTTGTCCAGAGTTCTCTGGTCCTCCAGTGCTTCCTCTAGTCTCACCTGTGACAAGGGCCTGTGGAAAACTGTGCTGCTGTATTTCTTAACTAGCTACAACACAGGGTCAGACACAGCTTTGCCTTGCTTACTAGACTGCTTTCTGCCTCTTGGCATAGGGGCAAAAAGAGATGTGCAGGATGCCTTGTGGCCTGTGAGCATGTGTAGCGGACTCAGTGTTTGACATAGGCTCAAATTTGTGCTTTTAGTGTCTCTGCGCTGGATCAAGCTGCCTCCAGTGTGGACAAACAGCCGAGACCATGTGAGAGAGGTGCCCTACATGAGGTATGGGCACTCAGCAGTGCTCATAGATGACACCGTCTACATATGGGGTGGTCGCAACGACACTGAGGGAGCCTGCAACGTGCTCTATGCCTTTGATGTCAGTAAGTTCCAACTTCTCATCCTTCCTTGTCACAACTGCTCTTGATGACACCTTATCTGCCCCACTGCACTGCTCCCCAACTTGTTTTCCTGTCCCTCAGTCTCTCTACAAAGTGACAGTCTGGAAGAAATGGTGCAAATGGGGAATTGGTGTGGCTGGCTGTTTCAGGAGATTTAGAAGGGGAGCAGAGTGGCCAGTGTGTCTCCATGCTTGACTGTCTGTAAAAGCCTTTGAACAGAGATTACTGAGCTTGTCTAATAGTCAGACTGGTTTTAATTTTTCTGTCAGCTTTGTGTGCTCTTTCTGATAGTAACTACAACCAAAGCGCTCTCTCTCTGTGTGATGTATTATTCCTTAACTGTGGCTGGAGGTTGCAGCAAGAAGGGACTAGAGCTCTTGAAGATTGTGGTTCCTCTCCAGGGTGGTCCTTCTTTCTAATAGCATGAAGGAGAGTGAGGAATAAAACGCTTCAGGGACAGGATGACAAAATAAGGGAAAGCATGAGTCAAGTCAGATAGATCTGAAAGATAAATTCCTTGAGCCTTTTGGCTGGCTTCTCCATAGTGCTGCTGGAGCACCTGGGGAGAACAGGCCCCATCAGGAACTGGG
Source organism: Steatornis caripensis (assembly GCA_013398225.1). Classification (NCBI taxonomy): domain Eukaryota; kingdom Metazoa; phylum Chordata; class Aves; order Caprimulgiformes; family Steatornithidae; genus Steatornis; species Steatornis caripensis. Next base: position 60,119 of record VZSC01016548.1, on the reverse strand, counting down.
TCAACAGGAGCATCAGGAAAGGAAGGGAGTACATCTGGATTCTGGAGGCAAATCCATCTAAATAGTCACCAGTAACTGGCTTGCTGGACTTGCAAGGAAACTGCTTGCTCTGGTGCTTGGTCATGGGTTCCTTTCTTTGCCAGGAAGTGTCTCACAGCTTGGAGCTGCTCTCTGGGAACAGGGTTTCGCCTTTCCCTACACATGCAGCTGGGAAGCCACCAGTAAACCTCTGCCTACACAGGGGCCTTGTAGTGGAAGCTGCCCGGTCTCCCTGCCAACTTGAGCACTTTCGCATTGAGTGAAAATCAATGGAAAGGCCAGACTTTAGTCCTGGTCCAAACCCTCTGCAGCTGTCTGTACACACTATGCCTGTCCCCTGCCAATCCTGGAAAGTGGGGCTGGCAGTCACAGTCCCATGTCTGTGGTGTAAGTTCCACTGTAGGAGTCGCATCAGGCTGGATAAAGTCCTGGCTGAGGGCAATTTTGTCCCCTGGAGTGCCAAGCAGATCACAAGTCAAAGTCTTTTCCATCTCTAATTTGATGTGTTGCACTTGGGTGAGCTCTTGCTGCTGCCATGTGACTGGGCTTGGAAGCAGCCCCATAAAGGAAAGGAATTCGACAGTCGCTGCAGCTTTCTCACTAGAGGCTGCCCAGGGATTCTGTTGACCTTGCAAGACCCTTTGTGTGGTTCCAGCTGGAGCCTAGGTGGATAGCTGTGACTGCAGGCCAAGTTCAGAGGTTATCCTTGTGAAGAATGTTGCTTTGGCTCCAATGTTGCTGCTTCCTGAAATAAGCACTGCTCTTGGCAGCTCACAGCAGTTAAGGAGAGTGCAGGGAATACCTCCTGCTGCCTCAAGGCTTATTGTGCCTTGCTGGGCTCTTGGGACAGGTGCCTGTTTGTGCTTGGCAGTGAGTCGCTGGCTTGGCCCCATGTTACTCTGGCATGGAGAACAGCTCTGGCTGGATTAAAAGCCACCCCTAAATCAAGCCAGCCACTGGAGCGTGCAGGCTAAGGGGCTGAATTTGGCTGTTGCAGGCTCACAGGGAGCAGCGTGAAGGGAACTGTGAAGGGTGGAGAGTGAGGAAGGCTCACCTTGAAAGGGGATAAGAATGTAACAAGAGAGCAGATAAGATAGGGAGAGTTGCACTGCAGAGGTTGGGATGTACACAGTAGCTCTGTTGACATAGTGAGCTTGTGGTTAAGTGACTTCTGCCTGGATTTGAGTGTGCTGTTTTTCCTCAGCTCGTTAGCACCTCCACACGGGGAGGTCAGTTGGGCCCCTTAGCATCATTGCTTCATTGTAATTAAACTGTAAATGCAGAGCTGATAAGTGACTCACAAGCAGGCTTTGCAAGGGGTGCCATAAAAATAACATGCTCAAGCAGTGTTGTACTACTCACACTTAAAACGTGAGCTGTTTGTCAGGTCAGGTCAGGTCAGTGGCAGTGCCCAGGAGCTGAGACCTCTGCCACCGTGCCCCTCTGTGGAGGCTCAGACAGGTAGCCTTGCCTGAAGAAGTTTGCAGCCTCTGGAGAAGCAGGTGCTATGTGTGAGAGAGAGAAGGATTCTGTCTTAGAAATGAAGAATAGTAGTAAAGAGCTATCCCATCCCAACATCTACTGTGTTTTCTTAGCATTGCCTCCTGTTTTGTTTCAGACACTCACAAGTGGTTCACGCCAAAGGTGTCTGGAATGGTCCCAGGAGCAAGAGATGGGCACTCAGCTTGTGTCCTGGCAAAGAGCATGTTTATCTTCGGAGGCTATGAACAGCTGGTGAGCAGTCTCTGTAACCGTTATCTGGCAATCCCTTGGGAAAGCGGGTGTTCCTACCCAGGACATTGGTAGAGGCAGGATACAGGGGCATATTTATATCCGTAATTGCGTTCATTTTGTAACTCAATAAAGTTATGGCATTAATTACCCAGGTTATGCTCACTGTTTTGCGGAGATGATGATTGGGAAAGTAGGCCTAAAAAAATGGTGGATATTTTTTTTCTTCCCCAAAACATTCAGATATATAGAGATAAAAATATAAGTATTTTTATATCTGATTTTTTTTCTGGCTCATTTCTCAACCAAATTTAGATAGATAAATACATAACATTTAAAATAAATATATATTGATCTACATTTATTTTAATTTGGCTGAGAAAGGAGCCAGAAAAATCACTTTCCAATGTCTGCAGTGTTGCTGTGAGGTTTTGTCCTAATCTGGTGCATGTTCCCTGTATTCCGTACCTGCTCTTAACACCTTGCTGATCCCCTCCAGCAAACACTTGCTTGCCATGCTATTAAAAATTCCTTGAGCCGAAGGTCATCCTGCACTAGCTGTCAATGTGCCTAATGCCCCCTTGGAGCAAATCATTACGCTCTGATCTTAAGAAGTGGATAAATATCATTTCAGCCTATCACCAGGCTCTAGAGAAGCTGTGCAAAGTCACACCTGTTTATTTGGAAGAAAGTTGGGGCTCTGTTATGGCAGTCCCTGTGTTATTCCCCCTCTTCTGAGGACAACAGCATGCCAAATCCATGATCTTGTTTACAGCAACAGGAGAAGTTTAAATGTGGCTTGTTTTTACCCAAGACCAAACAAGCCTGTAGCTGTCTCGCTGCTGTCTCCCCCTGCCTGGAGAAGCGGGAGTCTATAGTGTTCCTGTGAATGCAGGCTCTTCCAGGCAGCTAGCTGCAGACGAGTTTTGTGGGATCCTCAGAACCCTGAGCGTATTTGTTCCTGGATGTTTAGCTTCCTAGAAGTAATCTTAACTTCTACCTCTCATCAGGTGGCCTTAGCAGAGCCAGTTTGACTGTCCCATTAGTGCCCCTTCTGTCACTGCATTGAGTGGAGGCAGGTTTCTGCTGTGAATGTATGTATTGTGTGGAGGACAGCCTTGCACGGAAGAACTGAGCACCAAATAAATGGGAAAGCTGCAGGGGGAGGTAGGACACCTTTGAGGAAAAATGGGCTTTGCCTCCCTCTCATTAAGTGATAAGTGTGCTGCCTGCTCTGGCATTTTGGAGCAAGCACCGTGTCTTTTAGGAAGTACTGATTTCAAAGTGATGCTCCAGATCTGTAGGACAGCGTCCTTCCTGGGGCCAGATGTGACCAGGCTTCTCAGACCCTTTGTGACCAGGCTGCCCTGCTGTCTTCCAGGCTGACTGCTTTTCAAATGATATCCATAAATTGGACACCACAAACATGATGTGGACCTTAATCTCTGCCAAGGTCAGTGTCTGCTTTTTGCTCTGGTTTGTGGAGGAAGTCCCATATCTGCTATTCTCTGGGGTAGCTGCCCACACATGTCTCACAGCTTCTGTCTGGTGTGGCTGGGATCTGCAGGAGGGGAAGTTCTCCAGGAGAAGGCAGACACCCCAACTTCCCCATCAAGATGTGTCATCTCACTGGGTAATCTTCGTCTGTTTTACTCTGTCCCTGAAGGGTACGCCAGCTCGCTGGAGAGACTTTCATTCAGCTACCATCATTGGAACAAAGATGTACGTATTTGGTGGCAGAGCTGATCGTTTTGGGCCTTTTCACTCCAACAATGAAATCTACTGTAACCGCATTAAAGTATTTGATACAGAAACAAACTCCTGGCTGGACTCACCTCCAACTCCAGTGCTCCCTGAAGGCCGGCGGAGCCATTCAGCGTGTGAGTGTGGGTCTTCTGAGAAAGGAGGACAGTTGGAAGGAAATTCTTGCCTGCCTCCAAAGGGGAGTGTCTTGTCCTCTGGGTGGAGATGTGGGTTAGCAAGGGGTGCACAGAGCCTGATTTCTGTGGAAAGCTGCTCCCCACCAAAAAGCCTTGTGTGTAGCCCTGCACATGAAGGTGATGTAAGTGAAGGTGGATAACCAGTGCCACTTTGCTTTGTGTTTGATGTTGGGACAGGGACCTGCTGGGCTTTGCCTTTCGTGGCACACTGATGTGTATGCTTACTCCCCACAGTCAGCTACAATGGGGAGCTATATGTATTTGGTGGCTACAACGCACGCCTGAACAGACACTTCCATGACCTCTGGAAATTCAATCCAGGTATTTATGCTTTTAACTTGTTGCAGTGATAGTGCTCAAGGCCATCAAATGTGTGAGTGCTCAGATGAGCATACTCTCCAAGGGCAATGAGCTTGCTAGGGGGGAAATGGCTCTTCTGACAGCATTGACAGGAGCTTGCTGCTGCGCTTAGGACCCCTGTCCCTCCTCAGACTGTCTCCAAATCTCAGTTAGAAAGTTTAAAAGGAAGTATTGCTGAAAGACACAGCTAATCAAAGGGTGGATGGCAAAACATTGTCTCGTTCTTCAATATGCAGCAGTGTTGGCAGAAGAGAAGATATGGGGAAGCAATGGAGTTAAGGGAGGAAGAGACCGTAGCTGGGGAAACCATTCAACTTGAGCTGCAGCATCACCATACCACACTCTCTTGGTACCAGATCAAACTGTGCAGCAGGAAGGGTAGTTCTTGAGCTAGTGCCCTGAATATCAGTCAACTGTGAACTGTTTTGGCGTCCTCAGTCCATTAGACTGATTTTGTTTGCTGATTGCTTTGCATAGTAAATTTACCTGAGAGCGGGCAACTTGTTTCTCCCCAAGCTGATCTAGGAACTAGTGTGAGACCTCCTGAAGGTTTCAGTACTGTGCATTAGTGATTAATCACCCCCCAGCATCATTGCCACAGAAAGGAGCAAGGACAAAGGCTGCTGTTCTCTCCACCTCGTTCAGTTTCCTATGCTCCCACAACCAGGCTGTCCCAGCAGTCTCCACTCAGCGGGGAAACTCTGCATTCAGAGTGGCTGCCAGCAGATGGAGCCGATTGCTGGGTCTCCCTCCAGATCTGGACTGCAACAGGGTGCTAGGGAAAGGAGCCCCTGGAGCTCTGCCCTGTACAGCTCCCTGTGATGTCTGACCTGCTGCCGTGGCAGACCGCAGGTCCTGGCGCCGAGGCTTTGCAAGCGGAAGGTCTCAGCCTCCAACTCCGGTCTCAGCAGGCAGAGGAGGCCCACAGGGAGGGTGGATGTTGGCTAGTTGGTGTCTGTGAGGCAGTGGGCCTCTGTTTTTGCTATGATCTGTTTAAATCCATAACCTGCTTATACCTGGCCAGGCTTTTGTGACAAGCTGGTGCACTCCTTTCCACCCCTTAGTTTCTCTTTCTTGGAGGAAGATTGAGCCCAAGGGGAAAGGCCCGTGTCCTCGCCGCCGGCAGTGCTGCTGTAGAGTGGGGGACAAAATAATTCTCTTTGGAGGCACCAGGTGAGTTGTGTGGGGTGGCTCTATGAGAGGGTTTGAAGGGAATCTTCAGCACAGCGTCCCTCCACACTCTGCCCCATGCTGTAGTCAGATGCACTTTAGAGGCACGTGACAACTCTCCATCTACCTTACAAGTGTAAGAAATCATGTAGATCAGGGCTCCTCAGGAAAAAAGCCAAGCGGGAGATTGGAGATGTCATTTAAGCTTGTAAAGCGCCTGGTGACAAGCCTTCTTGTACAAGTAGAGACAGAAGTATGTAATGTGCTGTTCAGGAGGGGTTGTGCAGTGGTCAAGCTTTATGTGAAAGGCAACGGGGCAGGAGATCCTGCCATCGGAAAGACAAGTATCCTAGCCCGCTGTGCTGTAGCAGACCTCAGACTGACTTATCCTCCCCTGCACACTGCTGTGCTGCTCGCACCAGAGTGAGTTTCTTTCATTGGCAAGTGTGGTGTCTGCCGAGCTTCAGTGCACTGAAGTACTACAGTATCCCACTACAGTATCCCACATCCCATCGGCTCAGCTGGGAGCTGTTTGAGGAGCAGATACACACGACAAGGCAACATTCCCTTCTGTGCCAGTGTTCCTTAGCAAAGTTTCCATTCACAAACGGAACCTGGTGTTAAGGATTTAGCTGTCAAATGCTGGAATTGATACTGTCAGGTTGCAGGGCAGCTGGATGTGGTCAAGAGCCTTAATAGCTGCTAAAAGAAAGGAAGTGGCCCGTCACCAGGACACGCTCTGTGCTGTCTGGAATGACAAGCTGCAGCTCTAGACCACAGGCCTGTTTGTGACCATCTACCTTGCAGAGACATCTGAAATGCTTTCAGCCCTCCACATGGTTTGGAAAGCGTTGGGACTTTCTCTGAGACCCTGGCACAGTGGCTTTTTGGGGATACCTCTGAAGACAGGCTGGGGCAGAGCACAAGGCAGGGCAAGTTCTACTGATGGGCTGACCATACCAGTGTGTGATGGTGTGAAGGGCTTTCAGGCCCCAGGAGTGCCAAGGGTGTGTGCTTAGTTGTAGGATGTCCACGTGGGTGTGAAGGAGTGCTTAGTGCAGGGTGAGGTATGCAGAGGTGCTGAGTTTATCCAGTATGCTTAACAGATAACTGGGTGCTGCTCTGTGTGGTAGAAGGCTTGGTAGGGCTCGGTGGCAGTTTTGGATGCTCTCAGATGCTGCAGTGTGGATTTGTGTTACAGCAGCAGCTGAACTCTGATATTAAACCTAGGCACTCCTAGGAAATGCTAGCAAACCACAACAAATTTGACACCAGCTTTTTTGGAGTTTGGTCCACCTCTGTCAGGCAAAGCAGCGCCTTGTCTTCTCCAACGAATGGCTTCAGTGTTCAGCTTGGTCCTTAATCCAGGCTCAACCCCAATGCAGGCCAGTTCATCAGCACCACTTTGGGACAGGAAGAGCTGCTGGAGCCAGGAATGCAGCCTGCTTGGACTGGAGGGAGGGTCTTGCAGGCTGGGGAAGGGGGAGACAGATGGGGGTGGGGACCGTGTTCACTTCCTGTAACAGTTATTAGGTGTATTTTGAAGCTGCCTGGCTAGATAAGAAGTTTTCCAGGAAGTCATTGTAATGGAGAACTCCCTGTGGTCTGCTTCCTGACCTGGGAAGGAGAGGGGAGCACACAGCACAGGGGTCCAGTAGGGCTTCTTGGAAGATGAGCCGGCAGGCTCAGCTTGCTAGGCTGCAGCACTTGGGGATGGGCAGGCAAAACCCCTTTGTGTCCTGCCTTCCCTTACAGGATTCATGTACACTGTAGACTGTTAAAGAGGCACTTTTGCAGGGTGCCTGCTCCTGTGGCATTCAAATTCTTAGTTTCTTTTGCAGTCCTGCCCAGAGCCTGGTCTTTTTGCTCCAGCTCTAGTCTCTCACTGTGGCCAGCAGCAATCCTGTCAGTTGTGTCCCATTTAAGTGACCAGGAAGTCGTGTAAGTCATGTAAGCTTAGTGTTCCCATTAGCTGTGTCACAGTTGTGGCCCTGGTCTGGTTTCCTCCCAAACCCACCAGCATGCAGAGGCCATCCACAGGGAGAACAGCAGGGAGAGGGAAGGCTATAAAACAGAGCTTAGCTGAACAGATGCTGGTCCAGTTTTGGCTTGAGGCTGTGTTTTCCATGACAAGGTTTGGAAATGTCTGGCTCTGGTGAGGGAGTCGGGGCTCTCACTGGGTGCTTGGTGCAGGGCTCAAGAGCATTCACCCACACATCAAGTTGCTATGCAGCTGGAACGAGGAGTTTTGCTGAGCTCTGGCTGGCAGAAGAGTGCCCTGCACTCTGCTGCCTGGAAGTTGTGGCTCTTCTGGTCTTGAACTCCAGGCTTTCCCTAGCTCCTTGCAGTTTGGTGATTAAAGCAGCAGACTGGTGTCTGCTTGCTTTCCTTTGAAAGATAAGAGATAGTCTAGGGTTTCCTGTGACGTGGATGTGAGATTAGATTGTGATGTGGTGAGCACACAGGGGTGGAATTAAAGGAGCTCTTGCCTGTATCCGGGCAGATGGGACCCATCATCAACAGGTCTTCTCTTCCAGCAGTGAGCTGTGCCCTGCAGTTTGTTCTGGAGTTATGGAAACCTGGGGGGGGCAGGTACTGTCTTGTGGACCATGAGATGTGAAGCTTAGCGGGTCACAGGTGGGGAAGCAAGTGACACCAGAGTCAGAGGTCACTGCATGAGGTCCCAGCTAAGCAGTGAGGACATGCTAATTTGCCTTGTCACAGACCAAAGCAGGACTTAAACCACCTTTCCTTTCTTTGAAATTCTCCAAAGAACCATCAGCCATGGGAGTGCTTTCCGCTGGTCCAAGCACTGTTGTTCAAGCACAGGCTGGTCTCTCCATGCTAGGGGATGCAGTGACCTCCAGTGCTTTGGCTGTTTCATCAAGACCGTACAGGCAGGGAACTGTAGATGAGGCTCTCTGTTCCCTAGGAATGCCTGAAGTCATAGCTTCTCACTAGCATCCCAGGACCAACATCAGATGGGAGTATCAGCAGATTGGGATTGGCTTAAAAGGACTGCTGCACTGATCAGTGCCTGACACATACTCAGTTACAGTCTTCTGAAATGCCATCCCCAGTTTGGCACAACAAGGGAGCTGTGCCCGGAGCTCACAGTGATTCCTGCAGTCAGACTGAGAAATGCCTGTGCTTGCACCACCGTGCAGACATTTCCTAGCTGCTTTCTCTACACTCCTCTTACATCTCAATAGCTGTGCTGAAATAATTGCAGTAGATCTTAACCACATGAGAACTGGAGTGATGAGCAGCATGTGGCTGGGCAGAATCTATTTCAAACCTTGTGCTGTTGTGCTTGGCTCAGTTCTGCTCATGCAGCAGAACCCAAAAGCAGCCCAGCTGCTGGCCTAGTCAGAGGGATGAAAGCTAATAAAATAGGATGTTCTCTTGCTAACCTGTGAGTTTTTGCTGGAGAGTTTGTGCTAATGCAGCAGGTACACATGGCTATAGTGGACAAAGAGGTAAAGAGCTTCCTCTAACTCAGGAGAAGACCTCAGCGTCTGCTTCAGGTGCTTATTCTCTGCTGCTGCCTTCACTCCTCTGTAGAAAAAGTTGAACTTCTGTGAAGTACCTTCTGTATTGTCCTCAGAGAAAGCAGCTTGGCTTACCACACTCCAGCCCACTGCACTGCTGGGGCAGTGTGATACAGTGCATGCTGCCTCTGTCCCCAGCAGCATCAGTGCTCCTGAGAGCTCACAGGTTTCCATGGCATGTGGCAGGTGGCAGTCTGCAGATGTTTCATGCAGCCCTGGGAAGCTAGAGCTGAGGTAGACAAGGAGAGCACAGGAGTGTTGCCTGCAGCATATGGCTGCTTTGGTTGCCTCTCCATGTTGCAGAAAATTTGGACAGCAACTAAGCTACTTATTGAGTCTGCTACCATCTCTGGAAATAGGTCATAGCTCCTGTGATCTGTGGCCCTGCAGCCCAACTAGAGTGCCTTGCAAAAAGTCCTGTTGGGTCTCCAGCTTTCACACTTACCTGCCTGGGGATACCAGCACAGCTTCTTGGACATTGTACTGCGCCATTGTGTGTTGTCTGGTTCTTCATAGATCAGATGCCTGTCCCGTGTGATGTTCTCCCAAATCCTTGTACTTCCCATTTGCATGCCTCCCCTTGGCTGTGAGGTGAAGCTGGCCTGAGGTCTGTGAAAAGACACAGCGTGGGCTGTGTCATGCTGCTCTGTGTGGTGTTTGGGGTCAGGTAGGGATGGGCTGACCCCTGCCTGCCCAGGCAGTTTGATCTGTATGTGTTTCCTAACACATTACTGGGGCAGCCTTCCATGATACAGCATTGCTTTGAAGCTGGCTGGTCTCCAACAGTGCACTGGGTTCTCCAGGTGATGCCAGCCTGTCTGGCCCTGCGTGCTGTGGGGACGCCCATGGGGCCTGTTTATCACACAAAGAGCAGGTCAGATGTTTGTGCAAACATGCCTGCCTTTGGGAGCTACTATAACATCCCTTCTCCAGCCTGCTCAGAGTCATCACAGAACTCAGCTTTGCCTCTCTAAGTGGGGCTCTTTGGAGGGTTGGATCCACTGAAATTGCTGAGCAAATATAGCCCTGAAACAAGCCTCAGCACTGGACACAGCTGTTTGCCAGCACCCTCCTCATGTCCTGAGGGTGGGGGAGTTCTGAGGGAGGCTTAGTTGTTGGAGAGCAGTTTAGGAAGTACCTGCGGAAAGAAGAGTGTGAAACAAGCCAGAGGCTGGTCAATATCCAAGAAGGGAAAAGGGACATTCCCTGCAGAATGGGACCTGTGCTTGGAGGTGCAGCAAAGTAACAGAGGCAGGTGAGGGGGAGGCTTGCAGCTGGAGTCACTGTGGCCATGTGTGGGAAGGCAGCTCCCACATTCTCTGCTAGAGCTTGCAGACGAGATGGTGTGTGTTTCTGCTCAACTGCTGGAGCTAGGCCAGCCAGGCAGCCCTGGCTCTGTGCAGCTCCGCCTGCTCTGCAAGGAGCTGGGAGAGTAGTAGCTTTGGGTGCTGCTGGGGGAAGCAGAGGGACAGGAGGGATCAGAGGGTCCCTGCATGGGGCAGGCAGGCCAGGAACCATCCTGGACTTGCTCAGCCCTTGGGGAGCCCAAGGGACCATCACTGGTGTACAAGCATTTTGGCACTGACTGACACACTTTGCTTGGCTTCTGCAGCCCATCTCCAGAGGAGGGAATGGGTGATGAATTCGACCTGATGGATCACTCAGATCTCTACATCCTCGACTTCAGTACGTGAGCACTCCCCACCCAGCTTGTGCCTCTCACTGCAAGGTGCCCTGTGAGCAGGCCCCGCTGTGAAGTACCGTACTGTGTCCTACATGGCTCCAGGTGTCTGCCTCTCGGAGCCTGGCAGCTGTCTCTGACTGGTGTACATGGCTTAAAGCAGACGAGTCAGAGATGCAGCTGTGCTTGCAGGCCTGAGCTGGGCTTATGGGTCTTCATGCACTCCTTCACACAGGCTTCTTGTGGGAGCACAGAAAACTGCTCCAAACTGTCCCTGGTGTGCACCCTGCCTTGCCCCTCAGAGGGATGCCTGGGATGCTCTGCCCTGTTTCCTATGGCACTGATTGCATGATGGCTGGACCCCTCCTTGTAGTGCCCAGATGAGGACTGCTGTGGCTAACTGCCTTCTTTCTGCAGGCCCCAGTCTAAAGACGCTGTGTAAGCTAGCAGTGATTCAGTACAGCCTGGACCAGTCCTGCCTTCCCCATGACATCAGGTACGGTATATGCCTTGCTGGGAGGTCACCCCATGGTGCACCCTGTCCTTGGTTTGCCCCAGCCCTGGCTGAGGGCTGCCTGGGGCCCTTTTCAGCACTGCCCAGCTTCAGGGCAGGCTGGGATGGAGACCACAGCTGAGGCTGATGTGCAGCGGAGCTCCTCCAGCCCTGGGCACTGTGTTCGTGCTTTCTCTCAGTGTATCCCATCTGTGTGTTACAGATGGGAGCTCTCGGCCATGACAACAAACAGCACCATCAGCCGCCCTATCGTCTCCTCCCAGGGCTGACACCGGCTCAACCCTCTACCACCCTGCTCCTTGCCCATCCACACACTGACCTCTTGCTCCACTGTCTGCATGAGCTTTTAGCCCTTTCAAGCAAGGAATACGTGAGCTCAGTTTGTCTTGCCCTAGCCAGGCCTCCCTCTGCCCTTGTCACACTTTGGGCAGCACAAGTGTGTGGGCAGAGCAGGCTGTCAGGAAAGAAATCTGCTCACCTCAGCAGTACAACTGTGAACACCGCTCCTTGCTGATGGCTTCAGCATCTCCTGCCTTCCTTCTCCTTGCCTGTGGAGCTGCAGCCCTGCTGACCTGATCCCCAGCCCCTTTCCAAGGGCCTGAATCACCTCTTACCACCAGCCGTGGCCCCAGGATTGGCCTCAGGCTATGAACTGTTCCTGTGCAACCTCGAGAGAGTGGGGACCTCCATGCCTGCACCTGCCAGCACTGACCAGGTTCCTGGCACCAGATGGCAGGCCCCAGCCCTGAGCTGAGCCTGATGTGGGGGCCTTGGCTCAGCTGGACTCTGCCCAGCTCCCGTTGTAAAACAGCAACTGGGGGGAGTTTTATAAATGCTGAGGCAGACGTGGTTTCTGCTGCTCTGTGTGTCCTAGCAGGCAAACTGCGGGGAGAGAAGGTGTGTGAGGGAAAGAAACTGAACCACTGTGCTTTCCCTGACATTTGCAGGCCACCAGTGGCTTCTGGCAGCTGTGGGCTGGGGCTGGTGTGAGCTGCAGTTGTGGCAGGGAGAAGGGGAGCTGCCCTGGCGTGCCTGCCTCCTGCTCAGGGCTGTGCTGCCCTGTGAGAGGTCAGGGAGGAAGATGGTGCATGTCTCCTGGGCTGCACTGCATCAGGAAGGTGGGTGCCCCACAGCTCCCTGCCCTGGGGAGGGAGGCAGAGGGATGTCTGGGGCAGCTTTCCTGAGCTGCACAGAGGGCTGTGCCCAAGCTCTTTCTTGTGGAGGTGAGATGTCTGGTGTGAAGAGGATCTTGGGTAGCAACTGTAGTGGAGTAACACAGGGGAAGCTAGGGAAGTGCCCAGGATCTTCCCTGGGATGTAAAGTCACCGGGCAGCCAAGAGATGGTGGCAGCTGCGTGCCAGGAACAGGTGGCAGAGAGCCCAGGCTACCTCCCCTGAGGCTGGCATGCAGCCAGAGTCAAGCAGCACAGGGTTGCAAAGGTGCCTGGCCTTCTCAGCCTGTGGGAGGTGGCCAGTGCAGGTGCAATGGAGCAGCCTGGAGTGGCACGAGAGCAGTGCAAACCCTATGGCAAGAGAACAGAAGGCACCATAATTGCGACAAGAGAGTGTTCCTCACGTACTGGCAGCACCTCAATGTGGTGGATGATGAGCAGCAATGGCAGGGCTGCAGCCTGAAGCAACAGCACATCTGGCTCGGAGAGAGCACCCCTAGCCTGGGCAACCCCTCTGTGGTCCTTGGCACCTGCAGGTTACCTGCAAGAGCTGCGTGGGCATCTCTGATATGTTGTCCAGCAGCTCTAGCTCCCCTGCTCAACAAACTGCCTCAGCCACAGGCTCTCTCGCAAGCCATGCCATAAAATGGTGGAGTTTTTTTGCCATGGCATCCTCTTCCCAGCACTGAAGCACCAAGCTTACTCTCCTTATAGGGTGCCAGGCACCAGGAAGCACCTGCAGACCACCCAGGCTCACTGCGCTGTACAGCGTGGTGCTGAGCACAGAGGCTCCCCTGGCTCTGTCTGTGAATGGCTGTCACTGGGGCTCCTCTGGGGAGAATCACAATCTCTGGGACATTAAGTGGATACAACAGGCCCTAGAATAGCTCAGCACCCCCTGCCACCTGCCTCTAGGAGAGCAAACCTTTGGTGGGGAGAAGGCTTCTCTGGGAAGAAAACAAGGGGCTCACCAGTGAGAAGGTCACAGGCACCCCACTCTCCTTCAAGGGTTCCTTCAGGTTCAGAGGTACTGACCTCCCTCTGCCAGGACCCTTCAGCCCATCACGGACCTTCTGCTGGGCTGGCAAAACCCGTGGGCCAGGAGTAGGGCAGATGTGTGCCCCACGGGGCTCCCTGCTACCTTCATCATCACCCCCTCCTGAGTGGCCAGGTTTGTTTTAAAGACCCTGGCTTCCTTTTATTGCTTCCCCTCTCAGATTGCAGCCAGCTGCAAGGGCTATTTTTAGCAGCCTGCCTTCTAAAAATAGCCCCGAGCTGTTTGGAGTTGTGTCAGGAGAGGTAACTCACTCCGTGTGGGCCCTTTGTCTGGGAGGGTACAAAAGGAGGCTGGGAGCAACAGGGTCAGTAGGTTCAGACGCAACCAGAGGCGACACAGGCGCTGCCAGCTTCAGGCATCCTAGTGCTGGCACCATGACCATCTTCTGCAGCCACTGCCACAGGCCGCTGCAGGCGGACGTGAACTGCCTGCCCAGGAGGGGCAAGGAGGGGCCCAGTGCCTTGAAGCCATCCAGGTGAGCTCCCTCCTACCTACGGGGCTATGATGGCCTCCTAGCTGGGGAGAGCCTTGGGCCAGCTTGCGTAGTGCCCAATGACCCTCGCAAGGGGCTGGCACCAGCTTGAGACAGGGGGGCTGCCAGCCAGCACGTGGGCAGGAGGTGCGGGAGTTTGTGGGGGCGGAGGGATTTTGGGTGGTTGAAGAGTAAAGGCAGATGCAATGGGCTGGGGCTCACATTCTGGCACTGGACGCAGTTTCCATCCTTGCGGGGTTTGGTAGGGAGGTCGTGTCATTTGTGCCAGCCCCCACAGCACAGGTCATTGTCCAACTTGGCCCCTAGCGAGCGGGGCACCAGCCATGCCAGCAGTGTGTCCCCTAGGATAACCATGAGCACCTCTGCCTATGCCTGCTGCACCAAAACAGCCACCAAAGGTTTGCTCTCCTAGAGGCAGCTGGCACAGGCACTGAGCCTCTTCAGGGAAGCATCTCTAGTCCATGTCCCCGAGCTCACAATTCTCCCCACAGCAGCGGGCAGCAGGAGGGGCAGGGAATGCTGTCCCTCTCCCTCCCTGGATATGTATCCCCAGACGGCTGGCCTTGCAGGTCAACCAAGAATGCCTCCAAGGCTCGTCGGGACCAGATCAACACAGAGCTGCAGGCACTGCGCTCCCTGCTGCCCATCTCCGCACGGGAGAAGGAGCGTCTCTCCTACCTCCACACCATGGCCCTGGTGTGCCTCCGGCTGCGGGGGGCTCAGCTGTTCCCTCCAGGTACCCATGGTGCTGCTGTACCACAGGCTAGCTTGGCTCTGCATGGGGCACTGCTCCCACCCCAAGATAGTGCCTCACCCTGTGCTCCCCCCGCAGACTCAGTTCCTCCTGCGGGACCTGCCCTTGGCGCAGAGCTGCTCTCCCTGCTCCCGGGATTTCTGCTTGTGCTCTCAGCCAGCGGCAAGCTGGTCTACATCTCAGAGAATGTGGCTCAGGTCCTGGGCCTCTCCATGGTAATGTAACACCTGCCCACTGGGCATTTGCAGTCGCTGTCCCCGTACCTGTCCTGGTGCCTTTATTGCACGCACAGCATGCTGCTCCAGCAGATGCTGGCCTGTGGTTCCAGTGGGCCATGCGCTCACAGTGCCAGCACACAGCCCGCCAGGGCAGGCACAGTCCGCAAGGGCAGCACCCTCTTTACCAGGTGGAGCTGCTTGCCCAGGGGGACACGGTCTTCGACATCCTAGATGAGCAAGCGCACGAGGATGCACGCAGGCAGCTCCTCCTCGCCCAGGAGGAGCCCGGCAGGGGTAAGGGAGGCCGCTGCTCTGCCCTTCACAGCTGCGGTCTGACAGCCAGGGCCAGCCAGCCCTGCCGAGAGCAGTGCAAGGGAGTCCCTGACCTGCTCCGACCTGTTTGTTTCCCTGCAGAATTCACATTTGTCAGCGAGATGCGCACATCCAAGGCCTTCCGGCTGCAGCATGGGGGTAACCAGGCTGTGGCAGTGCGCGGGCGCTTCATGGCCCCGCGCTGGCCAGCCTGCCCCTCCACTGCAGCTTTCCTGGCCCTCTGCACGCCAGTCATCAGGTTCCCTGCAGATGGTGATGCTGGTTCCCATGACGACTTATTCCAGAGCACACACGTCCTAGACATGACATTTACTGATGTCACAGAGAGGTGAGAGGTGCCTGCTCGCACCACAGCTCCAGCCATACATCTTGGACAGCCAGGATGATTTACCTTCACAAAGTCTACGTGTGGGACGCAGGCTGGGCCTTGTGCGAGCAGCGAGACTCTCCCAGACACTTCCCAAGCCCCTTTCCTCCCTCGTTTGCAACCCATTTCTGTACCCCTCTTGTTTTGCTCCCTCCTCCATCAGGCAACAGCTGCTCCTTGCTGACACTGCACACCCTGCAAAGCACTCAGTCCCCACTCCCCTTATCTTCCCCAGTGTCACCTACCACCTTGGGTACCGCAGGGAGGAACTGATTGGTCAGTCATGGTACAGCCTCCTGCATCCAGAGGATGCTGACCGAGCAGCCACCCAGCACAGGGCTGTAGGTGAGTGTTAGGTCCGGAAAAATGCTTATCTTTCTCTGGCTATGCCTGACACCTGGCTGTCCTGGACAACAGAAACAAAGGGAACTTAGTCCTGCCCACCGTGGCTCCCTGCTCTGAAAAGGATGAAGCAGAGAACGGGTTACATGCCCCACATGCTGTCTGTAAGGTCACAGGCAGCTTCCAAGCTTGGGAACGTGGGTGCTCTGCTTTGCCACAGTGCAGGATGAGAGACAAGGCCGCTCGAGCCCCAGCTTTTTAAGGGGTCTGGACTGTTACAGACCTGCTGCCACCACCCGTGGCTCCTGTCCCGCTGGGGCCAGAGCAGTGGGCTGAGTGCGGGCCCCACCGGGGCAGCCTGTGGAGCCGCAGGCTAACGCAGCCCTTCGCCCGCAGCGCTGGGGGCTGGGCCCGGAGCGGGGCCTGCAGTGCTGCGCGTGCTGCGCAGGGACCGGAGCTGGGCCTGGCTCCGCGTGTCGGCGCGGCGGGACGGCGGGGGCCAGGCCATCACCTGCACCAGCCGCTGCCTCAGGTGAGGGCTCCCGCGGGGAGCAGGGCCAGGCCGGGCGGTGCCGTGCCCCGGGCCGCCCCTCACCCACCCTCGTCCACTGCAGGGAGGAGGAGGCGGCCTACCTGCGCGCCAGAGAACAACGTCCCGCACCCCCTACCGCGGCGCCGCCACCCGCGCCTGCCGCCGCCCCGCCGCCGGGACCGGAGCTCAGCCTGCTGGCTGCACAGCTCCGCGCCCTAGCCGACAACCTGTCGCCGCCCACGGCCGCTCCAGCCTGGCCGCGGCCCGAAGCCTTCGCCTTCCCCCGCTGCCCGCCCGTCACCGCCCTCGCGCGCCCCCTGTGCGAGCTGCTAGAGGTGGGGGGGCCCACAGCCGCGCACGCGCGCTGCCTGCCCCGCCCGCGCCAATAAACGCCCCTCCGCCCGCCCACCTGCTTCGCTCAGTCTGCGCGTGCGCCGCCCCCGTCGTTACCCTTCCTCCCCTCCCCCCCCACCCCGCCTTCCGGTCTCGCGTGCGCTCTGTACCTTCCCCTCGCTTGTTCCGCGGGCGGGGTCGGCGCCGCTGGTGAGAGCGGGCAGCCATGCGGCCGCGTCGGGAGGGCGCGGGGGGCCGGGCCCGGGGGGCGGGATGGAGAAGAGTTGCCGCCGCCGTGGAGGAGGACGACGACGCGGTGGTGGGGGCCGTGGAGCAGCCCCTCGAGAGGCTGAAGGTGGCGGAGGGTAAGAGCTCCGGCGACAACAGCGGGAACCTCTCGGGGGCCGAGGGTGCGGGCGGCGGTATGGCGGAGGCGGCGGGGACTGCCGGGAGAGGTAAGGGCTGCCCCGTGCGGGTGCTGGGAACCGAACCCGGCCCTTGCCGCCCGCCCACTCGGGAGGGGCTGCCGGGGCGGGGCGCCCCCCGGACCGCGGCGCATCTCCCGGCGTGGCGGGGGCGTCACGGCTGGCCCGTCATTCGGTGGGAAACGGATCGCAAACGGCTCGGTCCCTGTCCGCGCGCCAGCTCCTTGGCGCCCCTGCTTGCCTCCCCGAGCTGCTCTGCGTGGGGGGCGAGCTGGGGGCCGGGAGCAGGGGGTCGCTCGGGCTGATGGAGAGGCCTCTCGCTGCCCGCCCCAGCGGGCTTCGCCGTGCGCGGAAGGTCTCGTAGATCTTCTCAAGGGCGACTACCGTGTGCGAGTTGGAATGTGCGGTAGTTCGGAAGGCCCCAGACAGGACAGGCGCACCGGGACAACCGGGGCGTGTGCCGCTGTGCGTCTGGTATTCCAAAGCTGTTCTCATCCGCAGCAGCGCAGGCAGTGTGGTTGCTTGTCTTAAAATTCAACAAGTGTAGGGTCCTGCACCTGGGGAGGAACAACCCCATGCACCAGGACAGGTTGGGGGCTGACCTGCTGGAGAGCAGCTCTGCGGAGAAGGACCTGGGAGTGCTGGTGGACAACAGGTTCACCATGGGCCAGCAATGTGCTCTCGCGGCCAGGAAGGCCAAGGTACCCTGGGGTGCATTAAGAGGAGTGTGGCCAGCAGGTCGAGGGAGGTGATCCTCCCCCTCTACTCTGCCCTGGGAAGGCCACATCTGGAGTACTGTGTCCAGTTCTGGGCTCCCCAGTTCAAGAGAGACAGGGAACTACTGGAGAGAGTCCAGCGGAGGGCTACAAAGGTGGTGAGGGGAGTGGAGCATCTCTCCTATGAGGAAAGGCTGAGAGACCTGGGGTCTGTTTAGCCTGGAGAAGAGAGGACTGAGAGGGGATCTGATCAATGCTTACAAATATCTGAAGGGTGGGTGTCAAGAGGATGGGGCCAGACTCTTTTCAGTGGTGCCCAGCGACAGGACAAGGGGCAATGAGCACAAACTGGAGCACAAGCAGTTCCATCTGAACATGAGGAAGAACTTCTTTACTGTGAGGGTGACAGAACACTGGAACAGGCTGCCCAGAGAGGCTGTGGAGTCTCCTTCTCTGGAGATATTCAAAACCCACCTGGACACGTTCCTGTTCAACCTGCTCTAGGGGCACCTGCTTTAGCAAGGGGGTTGGACTGGATGATCTCCAGAGGTCTCTTCCAACCTCTACCATTCTGTGAAAATGATTGAGGTGAGAATGAAAACCTTCCAAGAAATACGTCAAAGGCTATAGAAGAGAACTGCAAGGGAATGGACACCAGTGTTAAATTCGTGGCATGGCATGCTGTGTCGCAGGTGTCACAGATGTCACTGGTGGTCTTGTGAGAGGAGTCTCCTTGCTGTGTTTGTGTGAGGGAGCACTTCTCATCTAGATGCAGGCTTTCAGGAAGGGGATTCCAGTGGTGGGTGGGGTGCCCCCCACAGCAAAGCTCGGAGAGAAGACCACTGACAGCCATCACCATTTGCCCACAGCAATTTTGCTTTTACCGACTGTTTGGGCCATCTGTAATCTTGTTTCTGGAACAGAAGTAATTATTAGAGTCCAGTCTCAGTGGGGAATGACTGGGCGGATACAAGCTGTTTCCTAGGCCATCTGTTTTTGCATCCTGGACATTGTTTTATGTGTTCAGCAGGTTGTGTAGCTCTCAACAGGTTTGGCTGAGAAAGGCGTAAGGTGTCACAGGAGCTTGCAGGAGTTGAGGAAACTTGGGGAGGCTGCACTGGTGAGCGGGGAAATGCCCATGTTATCGGCAGGTAGCAGTAGCTTAGCAAGAGGTAGAAAGGAGAGGAAACAATCCACAAAATAATGGAGGAAGGAAAAAAATGGCAGAAGGGAAGATGAAATGGACTATTCAGACAGCACAAAAAAAAAGGTAAATTATATTCTAGGGGGAAAGGAATGCAAAAAACTGGGAAATTAAAGCGTCAAGAAAGAATGCAAAAACAAGGAAAGTAAGCTAATCCTGTCTTTTAATAGATATTTTGTTGGAAGAACCCATCAGCGCAGATTTTGAGGATCACAAACTCTCCTTGAGCAGAGGTCGTGGACGCGACCAGCGACTTTGGAGCGGGAAGCCAGCAACTTTTTCACATACACAGTTGCCAAATCTGCTGCCCAGCAGTGAACCCCTGCTGAGACGTTTACTAGTGCCCCAAAACAGGCTGCTTTTTTCTATGCTGATGTCAAACGACATTTTTATCAATGTGAGTGGCTGATTCAGTCTCCTACAAATAGATAGTAGGATGTATTTAATTGACTGATACTACTGTGTGGAAAGCACTTTCCCCATTAGGTTTTGGATGGTCTGGTCTGGTCTCCCATACCACTGTTGAAATATTTTATCAGTGGAAGCTCTGTGTGCCTTTCCTTTGTCTGGTTTATACTGAATCTCTTTTCCAATTCTTTGCTAAATGTTGCATCTTTTCATATGATGCCTTTATCTTGTTTTCATTGATATCTTGTAAGCCTTTGCTATTTTAACAGTATTGTTTTGGAATTGCAGCCAAATGGAATATTGTGGTGCAAGTGATAGTGTCTTGTCTGTTTTCTTGAAATGTTAGAGTAGCTTCCACATCATTCTTCCTTTCATTTAATGCTTTCTTTGTCCTTTTGACTGCCCTTGCTCAGAGTCTTTCATTTGTCTGACCGGTGATGCTTTGAGTATCCAGTGATACTCAAATATTTCCCTATATAGTGATTAATTGCTCTATACCCCAGTAACTTACAGAATTGGCACCAATTTTTCCTGTGGCACACCAGTCTAAAGCTATCTGCACTGAATTTGTGCAGTGTGGTGACAGATGCTCTTGGCCAAGTCCTAGAGTTTACTGGTTTTCCTAAGTCCCTGTGAACCCTAACAGCATGATTACTTAAGTTGCTGAGCTGCTTGGCATGCAGCTTGTGCCTGAAATCAGATGCAGTTCTTTGGTATTAAGGTAATTTCACATTCTGAGCAGGCAGGCAGTAAGTGATTGCACAAGAGTGGCACAGGGAAAGATGGAGAACCTGAGGGAAATCAGAAAGGACAACATGTTGTCATGCCTAAGAAGACGGGGGCAAGGGTGTTTGCAGGAGCCCAAGCAAGCGAGGCTATCACACTGCAGTAAGGTAAATGGGAAGGGTGTTTTGGTGAAGCAGTGTAACGAAATAGTGCTGTGTTCATGTTTCCTTTGTATCTTGTGTGGCAAACTGGATGTATGGTGTTCCCTTAACCCTCCTCAGAGAACTAACCGGCATTGACGCAGCAGAGTTCCTGGGTTTTCAGAATAAGCAAAAATAAAACATTTTGTGAGGCAGAGCTTGGATATACTCATCATGTTTTTGTGGCAGAAGACAGGCTGCAGCTAGAGTTGAAAATCTCTAGCTCAGCCGACCTTCTGGCCCTGGTCGGCAAGAAATCATGGGAAGAATAAACGAGCCTTGTTCTGTCGTAATGTGCTGAAACTGCAAGTATGCAAAAGGAAGAGATAAGAGGAAGAACAAGGGCCGCCTGGCAGTGGGGTGAGCCTGCAGGACCCACGGGGCCGCCTGGCAGTGGGATGAGCCCGTAGGACCCGCAGGGCCGCCTGGTAGCAGGAGTCCACGAGGCCAAAGCAGCATAAGGATTGGCCGAGGGACTGAAGCAGGGCTAACAGGTCCAATGAAAAGTGTGATCACACATGGTGGACACGCGGCTCATGAGCTCAGTCTTTTGCTGATTGGTTTAACCTCGGCAAGATAAGATACAAGAATGTATAAAAGGTGCTTGCTGAAAGCAATAAATTATTTCATCGCTTCACCACTTTGAAGTCCGTGCCTCAATCCGCCGCATGTTTTCTGGATGATGTGAGTAGATTCTGAAGCAGAAAGTCTTGGTTATTGCCAAGATGAGAGTGACTGGGATGATGAGTCCATGCTCCGAGGCAATGTGACCGACTTCATGTTGCTATCTGAATGTGGCAGCAGAGTTGGGAAGAGTATGCAGAAACCTTGTGTCATGGGGCTTTGCGTGGCCAGGATTGTGGTGGAGGGGCAACAGGGGTGGCTTCTGTGAGAAGATGCCAGAAGCTTCCCTATGTCCAGTTGGCTCAGCCTTGGCCAGTGGCTCTATCAGCAATGGTGGTAATGTGTCTGTGATAACGTATTTAAGAAGAGGGGGGGGAAAAAACTATTGCACAACAGATGGAGGGAGGAGTGAGAATATGTGAGAGAAACAACTCTGCAGACACCAGGGTCAGTGAAGAAGCAGGGGGAGGAGGTGCTCCTAGTGTTGGAACACAGATTCCCCTGCAGTCCATGGTGCAGGCCATGGTGAGGCAGGCTGTCCCCCTGCAGCCCGTGGAGGTTAGCGGTGGAGCAGATCTCCACCTGCAGCCCCTGGAGGACCCCACACCGGAGCAGGTGGATGCCTGAGGAGTTTGTGACACCATGGGAAGCCTGTACTGGAGCAGGCTCCTGGCAGGACCTGTGGCCCTGTGGAGAAGGGAGCCCATGCAGGAGCAGGTTTGCTGGCTGGGTTTGTGACCCCCTGGAAGGGACCCACACTGGGGCAGTCGGTTCCTGAAGGACTGAACCCTGTGGGAGGGACCCATGCTGGAGCAGTTCGTAAAGAACTGCAGCCCGCAGGAAGGGCTCAAGTCAGAGAAGTTTGTGGAGGACTGTCTGCTGTGGGAGGGACCCCATGCTGGAGCAAGGGAAGAGAGTGAGCAGCAGAGACAATGTGTGGTGAACCGACCACAACCCCTGTTCCCCACTCACCTGCACTGTGCAGGGAGGGAGGAGGTAGAGAAAAGCAGGAGTGAAGTTGAGCCTGGAAAGAAGGGAGGGGTAGNTGTCATGGGGCTTTGCGTGGCCAGGATTGTGGTGGAGGGGCAACAGGGGTGGCTTCTGTGAGAAGATGCCAGAAGCTTCCCTATGTCCAGTTGGCTCAGCCTTGGCCAGTGGCTCTATCAGCAATGGTGGTAATGTGTCTGTGATAACGTATTTAAGAAGAGGGGGGGGAAAAAACTATTGCACAACAGATGGAGGGAGGAGTGAGAATATGTGAGAGAAACAACTCTGCAGACACCAGGGTCAGTGAAGAAGCAGGGGGAGGAGGTGCTCCTAGTGTTGGAACACAGATTCCCCTGCAGTCCATGGTGCAGGCCATGGTGAGGCAGGCTGTCCCCCTGCAGCCCGTGGAGGTTAGCGGTGGAGCAGATCTCCACCTGCAGCCCCTGGAGGACCCCACACCGGAGCAGGTGGATGCCTGAGGAGTTTGTGACACCATGGGAAGCCTGTACTGGAGCAGGCTCCTGGCAGGACCTGTGGCCCTGTGGAGAAGGGAGCCCATGCAGGAGCAGGTTTGCTGGCTGGGTTTGTGACCCCCTGGAAGGGACCCACACTGGGGCAGTCGGTTCCTGAAGGACTGAACCCTGTGGGAGGGACCCATGCTGGAGCAGTTCGTAAAGAACTGCAGCCCGCAGGAAGGGCTCAAGTCAGAGAAGTTTGTGGAGGACTGTCTGCTGTGGGAGGGACCCCATGCTGGAGCAAGGGAAGAGAGTGAGCAGCAGAGACAATGTGTGGTGAACCGACCACAACCCCTGTTCCCCACTCACCTGCACTGTGCAGGGAGGGAGGAGGTAGAGAAAAGCAGGAGTGAAGTTGAGCCTGGAAAGAAGGGAGGGGTAGGAGGAAGGTGTTTTAAGATTTGGTTTTATTTCTCATTATCCTATTCTGATTTGATGGGTAATAAATTAAATTCATTTTCCCCCAGGTGAGTCTGTTTTGCCCATGATGGTGGTTGGTGAATGATCTCTCCCTGTCCTTATCTTGACCCACAAGCCTTTCATTATATTTTCTGTCCCCTGTCCAGCTGAGGAGGGGAGTGATACAGTGGCTTTGGTAGGCACCTGGCACCCAGCCAGGGTCAGCCCACCACAGGCAGATGTGATTCTTTTTGGTAGCCCACAGCTGAGGTGTTTTGTGCCCAATGCATAGTATTACAAAGGCTTAGAAAGAGCACGTGCCTGGCGCTGCTCAGAGGTGGTGAGCAGGCAAAGCTGCCGAGGTAGTGTTTGCCAAGACTTTCTCCTTCAGAAGGAAGCTAATGCAAACCCTCCTGTTCCTTCTTGCCCCTACCATCATCCGGACAACAGACTGAGCATATCCAAGTGCTGCCTTAAGGAACGTTTTCTGATTGGTCCTGAAAACCCAGAGGTGTAAATCCAGAAAGAAATGTTGATAGTATTTTTACATTGTGGTTATAAGAAGTGTTAAAGATTACTGTCAATGAGGGACATTAAAGAAACATACCAACAGAAAATTCCAGAAGAATATCTTGTGCGTTCATCAGCACTTTGGGTAGAATTGGTTTTGCTTTTTCTTGTGTTGGTCTTCTAGTCAGCAGTCGGGGGAGAGATGGGGAATATTTTATGAAACACAAGGTATAAATAATACTGTGGGGAACTTCACGGCAGGGCTAGAGTATGAAACTGCTTTTTGGTGTTGTGGNAGCAGATCTCCACCTGCAGCCCCTGGAGGACCCCACACCGGAGCAGGTGGATGCCTGAGGAGTTTGTGACACCATGGGAAGCCTGTACTGGAGCAGGCTCCTGGCAGGACCTGTGGCCCTGTGGAGAAGGGAGCCCATGCAGGAGCAGGTTTGCTGGCTGGGTTTGTGACCCCCTGGAAGGGACCCACACTGGGGCAGTCGGTTCCTGAAGGACTGAACCCTGTGGGAGGGACCCATGCTGGAGCAGTTCGTAAAGAACTGCAGCCCGCAGGAAGGGCTCAAGTCAGAGAAGTTTGTGGAGGACTGTCTGCTGTGGGAGGGACCCCATGCTGGAGCAAGGGAAGAGAGTGAGCAGCAGAGACAATGTGTGGTGAACCGACCACAACCCCTGTTCCCCACTCACCTGCACTGTGCAGGGAGGGAGGAGGTAGAGAAAAGCAGGAGTGAAGTTGAGCCTGGAAAGAAGGGAGGGGTAGGAGGA
>VZSC01016548.1:24694-35488 GCA_013398225.1 Steatornis caripensis | reverse complement strand
GTCATCAGTGGGGGGGAGCTCGATATCGGTTTTGTACATATTTGTATATTTGTATATATTTCATTATTATTATTATTCATTATTATTGTAGTTAGATTAAAGCTGTTTTAACTTTTCTAACCCATAAGTCTCTTTCCCTTTTCTCTTTCCCCCCCACTTTGGGGAGGGAGGGGGTTAACAAAGAGCGTCTGTCGTTCGCTTAACAGCCAGCCCAGCTTTAAACCGTGACAGGAGTTTTATTCTTTCCCCAGAGAATCAGGCTATAAACTATTCCTATTGGTGGTGAAGGTTGAACGTCTGGATTTCAGTAGTTTACAGGCCTCTGGGGTGCTGAGGAGGCTCTGCTGTGGGAATTGCTTTGTTGCAGATTGAGCAGAGCTATGTTGGATGTGCAGTGGGGAGAGACTGTCTCCGAGTCTGGACAGACAGACTGAACAGGCCACATGGTTTTCCTGTGCCTTCTGGCTGGTCTCATGGTGTGAGAGATGTGATGTCCCATCACCTTTAAATGGGCATCAAGAACAGTCTGTTAAAGTGAAAGAGTTGGGACTTAGAGGTGGCCCCTCATAATTTGCAATGCGGCCACAATACAGTCCCTGTGCTGAGCTCATACCACTCTTTGTACTAGGTAAAAACTTTGAACTGGTCTTCTGTGTGCTACTGAGTGGAGAGAGAAGCAAAGATGTGTTGAGGAGACTGGGAGACTATTTTAGTGCTAAAGACTGCAGTGATTAATGAGGGAGAAATCAAAGGCTGAGAGATGCAGTGGCTTCTTTCTGCCCTGAAGTTGTATAGGGATGGCGCCAGTGTGCTCGTGGCACTGTCGTGGGCTCTGAGACATCCCGCTTGGTGGAATTTGGGGGTGGAAAGTGCCTTGAGAAGATGTTCAGTTCAGGTATGTCCTGCGCTCTCTTCCAGATCAATCTCACATGTCTTTTGAGGAACTACTGCGGGTGCAGAGTGAGATGAGAACAAGAGTGTGCAAGCAGGTGACCAGTGAGAAGAAAACTGCAAAACCTACCAAAGCTGTGGTGAAGCAGCAAGGCAAAAAGGGGTAAAGATGTTCTTTTCTGACCAGAAAAATGTGCATGTGTGCTCTCTGCACCCCAGAAGTCCTCACAATGTTGCCATTGCCTTGAAGCTGGTATAGATCTCCTTTAATGTGCTACACAACAATGCCTTTCACTATAGTGTTTTGTTTGGGAATGGTCTGTTGCTGTTTCAGAGCTCTCAGTATTCTATCCTGTTCACATCCCCAGCAGCCACCTGTTACTTGATAGTTAAATCAGCACTCACTTCCTTTACACCCTCTGTATTAAGGCACTTTTAACCCACAGCATGGCATGCTTCTCTTCTAAGCTGTATGATAGTTTTTTACTTGTGTCTGCTGGGCCCTGACGTTGTTATCCTGCTGTTTTCTAAACCCCTTCCAGCTTATCAGCATCTTCTGCCTGGCTTCCACTGGCCGAAGTTGCTGTGACAGCCAATTGTTCTGGAATTTCATCCATCCTTCTGCTTTTCTCATCTGTGGCTTGTCTGTGTTGATTCTCCTTTTTCCTCCCTACCGTACTTATTGTCACAGACTTTTTCCTATCTTCAGTGGTCTTTTCATCTCCTATTTGCATACTCTGTAGGTGCTATTGATGTGGTGACTATAAAATGTATTCAACACAAAAACAAATTATCAGATCTTTTTACAGTCCTCCACAGGTTCCCACTGGTAACAGCTGTTATACCATTACCCATTATTTGCAGTAGTTGGCTGGTTTTCAGTCCTCAGAGTCGTATCTAAGTGATTTGAACAGGTTTTCTCTGTTACATTGGCATTTCCTAACCTATTTCAGAATCTGCTGAATACATGTTTCTTCTGCTGTAAACAGTTGGTTTGAGTAATGTTTTGATTTACCTTTTACCCAAGAGTCTGGGGGATTTTGTGTAGTGCAACATGTTCACGCTGTTTCTGCCATACAATTTGCATAATTCTGTTCCTATTTAATTCCCCTAATCCTTCAAGTGATGCATCACTGTAAGTCCCACAGGCTCTTACTCTCATGTTTTCATTATGGAAATGAGATTCTAAAAAAAAAAAAAAAAAAGGACGTGACCATACACTGAACTCTGCCCTAAGTGCAATTTGGAAGACTTACTTATGCCTGCGGGGTGGTTTATGTTTCTACCTCGGTGTTACTGTGTTGCTGAACGTGTATGAACGTAGAATGCCTGCATTCTAGGTAGTCTCAGTGGGTGGTAGACAGTTCTTTTCATGTTTCTAATAACTTAGCTGATGTGTTGACAAATCGCAGGACACAGCATCCAAGTAATGTGGGGAGAGTAATACCCCATTCAGGTAGGAACCTTACACTGTCCCCCTCATACACCTAAAGCATCAAGCTCTAAAGGCAGGTGTGGCAAGGAGAACTTGTTCACTTAATTGGTTGTCACCATGGTTGTGATTCACTGTGAAGTCTCTTTTGGGATATGTACCATAAGTTGTATGGCCATTATTCCTGGGGGCTGGCCTTTTCTTTACGTGTGTTATAGTATGCTTTCTCACTGAGCCTGGCACTGTAGAATTGGTCTGTCTTTGTAATGACCAGGTCAGTGCAGAAACTCCCAACTTTCAGTGTAAGTATTAGTCAAGAGTGGCTGAGTTGGTGGGCCAGGCATAGAAGAGGGTTGTTGCATGATGAATGAAAACATTGAGAGGAAAACGAATAATCAAGTACGGTGCATTTATGGATGCGGGTTGTAGGTTTTCACTTGATACAGTGGGGCTGTATCAAGTTTTGTATAGAATTGTTTTAACCACGTATCTATAGATCATCTGGTTGTAGTAGCCTTGTCCGGCTCTTGACCCAGTCACTTCTTTGTTCTCTGTAGGTATCATGGTGAAGATGCAGTGGGAGAGTCTGCTGCTTCAGCACTGTGCAGTAATGTTCTTCTGAGGGTCTGGCTAACCTCCTGACACGTTAGCCTGGGCCTCATTCTGTCCTCTGCTCGTCTTAAATACATTTTTCTCTTTTTCAGGCCATTGGAGATGTCTGCTAAGAAGCCTGTACCTTTTCTGCGACAAGTTATCTCTGTTACAAAGAAGGTGGGTGCTCCCCCTCCACAACTCAGGAGCTGACTTTCCTTAGTGATCCTAACAGGGCACAGGCGTGGTAATGGGGCTGCTGAAGATGAGACAGGTTGTTTCTGGAGGATAGGGCTTGGACCACTGTCTGGTAAGCGCAGGTAGTGCTAGTGTGTCTCTGGGGAGAACAAAAGATTGGGTGCAGGAGCAGCTGCTCTCTGTATAACCTGCTGCCGTGCATAATGTGCAAGTTGAGGAGTAACTCAAACATTTGAGACCCAGGTGTTGCTAGCAGATGTAACGTCTGCCAGCAATGACAATTGAACTGCAAGCTATGGTCATTGTTCAGTACTAATCACCTTGGAAGTTCAAATGTCCATCTAGTTTCTAATCTGAGTAAAACTTTGACTTAGCATTGATGGATCATCTTAATATGTTAATTTCTGCAGTTGGAGATCTCTTTTTGTCTCTTTGTATAACCTGACCCAAGTAATCTGTGAAAATCTAGGTTTGAATTCCCAAATCCATCACCTTGACAACACATGTTCAGCCAGCTCTTGGTCTGGGAGTTGCAGGTGTTTGGAGGTGGCACTCATGCTGCTGTTCCTTGAATTGGCTACTCCTGAGTGGTAGACTTGCATATGGAAGTGCCTGTTGCTTGGCAGAATGGATGCAGGTGTGACAGTTACAAGGGACTGCCACCTTGATTATTGGACTCAGTCTTTGTCAACTGCAGTTGTTTTCAACAGTGGGTGTATAATATTGCTAGTAAAAAAAAATGGCAAGGTCTGATCCATGGAAGGAGAGTAAGCAGGCTATTAACAGGGTAGTCCTGCCCACAGCTCTTACCTTTGCCCTCCCTGCCTTCAGGTTCACAGAGACCCTAGATTCGATGACCTGTCTGGAGAGTATAAGCCTGAAATATTTATGAAGACGTACGGCTTCCTGGGCAGCATCAAGAAGCAGGAGAAGGAGGTGATGCTGTGTGCCTGTCCTTGGTCAGAAGAACCTCGCTTGACAGGGGCAGCTTCTGCAAAGGCCTTCCACAGTGAAGGTAGCAGGCAGGCAGTCATGCAGCTTTCTGCTCTCTTCTTCAGATGATTCAGAAGCAGCTGAAAAAATGCCGGAACATGGAGCAGAAGGAGAAACTCCAGCAGCTCCTGAACCGCATGGTGAGTTCAGTGCAGCATCTCCTCTCCTGTGAGTCAGTGCACTAGAAGACAGGATGTGTGACCTGAGGTCTGCCTAGATGCTTGCTGACACACGCCATCCTTTCTGTACAGACACAGCAAGAACAGGCACAGCAAAAACAGCAGAAATTGAGGGACAGAGAGCTGTCTTTGAAGAGACAACAGAGGGAATTGGCCAAGCAGGGAAAGAAACCCTTCTTCCTAAAGAAATGTAAGTACTTAGTGTGAACGTGCTGTAGGAAGACCTAGAGGGCATACTGCTGACAGGAGTCCAAGCACTGGAAGCAAGTTGTCTGTAATATTCCATGTAGCCGTGGACAGATTGTTCTAGTGCTGGTTCTTGAGGTACAAACCAGGCCTGGAGCCAGGGAGGGAGAGGTGGGAAGAGACTGACTTGTGGACACGATTCAGTTTAAAACCTTGCTCCCTTCTCCTCTACAGCCGAGAAGCAGAAATTGGAGCTAGCTGAGAAGTATGCAGAGCTGAAGTGGAGTGGAAAGCTGGAGAGCTTCCTGAACAAGAAAAGAAAGAGGAATGCCATCAAAGACAAGCGCCATCTGCCCTCGCAGAAGGACTTGTGACTGCTGGACAGACATGCTGTTGTCTGGCACTGGGACTCACTCTGCCCTGGCCAGGCTTGGAAGATGGCCATCCCTCTTCCAAGTATCTGCCTTTCACTGTACAGTGATGCTGTTAGGCAGCAGAGCAGCGGCTGAACTGAACGCAGTAGTGCTTTTTGTAGCTGAAATGTCCTCTTCCCTTCTGGTTTACACCATGCCTGGGTGGTGACAAGTCTGTCATGCAGATGTACATGGTGTTGACAGCCGTCTCTGTCTTTGCCCCCTCATCTCTTCCTCTAGCTAGGAGAGCATGAGCCCTACTCTGCATTGCTGGCTCTACACCAGGTCTTATCAGACACCAGCTGAGGATGGGAGGTCTCTGGTACAATGCCTGTGCAGAGCAGGGCTGGCACTGACTTCAGGTTGCCCAGGGCTTCTTCAGTTGGGTCTGGGAACATCCCATGAACAGATGCCACCACCTCTCTTAGTCTTTGCTTTACTGCTTCAAGTTCTCAAGATTAAACTTTTTTTTTTCTCCCTTCCTCTGGGAAACCTGCCTGGTTTTTGTCCATAATCATTGTGTTGTTCTTACTGAAGTGCCTGCCTCTGTCTTCTCAGTAGCCTTGTCATAGGTCTCGGGGGTGGGTGGGAAAGCGGTGCCGATAGGTCTCCCCAAAGCCTTCTCTTCCTGAGGGTGAAGAAACCCTGCTCCTCAGCCTTTGTTTGCAGTGTTCCCGCCTCTGACAACTTTCACACCCTCAACCAGAGTCAGCCCAAAGGACTAATATCTCTCTTCTGGAGGCCCAGCCTGGATGTAGTCTCACAAGTGCTGATTAAATGAGAGACAGTCCACCCCTCTGGGTGGGCTGTGCCCTGGTGATGCAGCACCTGGTGTGGCTAGCCTTCCTCACAGCCAGGGCACACTGCTGACTGCTCAGGGATCTATCCAGCAGGGATGCCTCTCTTCTCAGCTCTCAGGGTGGTTTCTACAGGGCTATGAGTGCTTCTAGGAAAACTGATTTGGTATGAAATAAAATAGCTGTTTTCCTTTATTCCTGGTGTCATTGCTGTTACAGTCAGAAGTGTTTGAACTTATGGCAGTTAATGCCTCTCTCCATTGTTACATTTGACCACCAGCTCTCTTGTTTCTCCTCGCTCCTGACTGCCCATCTGCTGTGGCTGTGCTGACAAGGAGGTGATGTGGATGTGACCCAGACCATTGCTGACAGGTCAGAGTGTGTGCTGGGAGTGTGCATCAGCTCTGCAGGGCAGAATGCTCCCTGGGCACAGCCCAGGTAGGTGGCTAATGCCTAGGGCCTGGGAAAGGCCTTGCAATGAGCAAGAAATTGAATGATGAGCAACTCAATCACACCCACCTGAGGGTGGGTCTCTACTGCAGTTCCTGTGGGTGATGTAAGTTCTGCTCTGGTGACAAATTTTAGTCTAACTGGGGGAAGGCAGTAGAAATGGGATGTTCCAGCTTAGCTAAAGACCACACGGAACTCCTCAGCTGCCTTTAACCTGCCTGTAGCTTATTGCTTTGGACTGCTTTCTTCCTCCTCTTGTTGCCTCATGATGTGGGATGAAGAGCCTGCTAAATCCTTGTGTCTTCAGGGGAGAGTTATGTTGGGAGTGGTGTGGCAGCACCAAAGGCCAAGGCTCTCCTGGCCCCTTTGTGGCATTGCTCTGCTGTGTTATGCTCTCAATTTTTAATCCAAAGCTGAACACATCTACCCCTGCACTTCAAAGCAAGAAGGCTGGGGCTGGGAGAGGATGGAGGTGGCTCACCTCCGGGTCACTGCTGCCAGGGCCTTGCACTCCTGGGTTCACGTGTCCCCATTCCCAGCTGCTGGTAGATCCTGCCCAGCAGGAAGCAAATCCAGTGCACACACAGAGTGGTTCTGCTTTCCCCTCCTGTCCCTCTGGAGCCAAATGGCTCCTTCCTGCTGAGGCCTGTGTGCCTGCCTGCAAGGAAGATAGATACCTATCCTTGCAGGGATGTCACCTGCTTCTGTTCAGCATAGTAGCAGTGAGGAGCAACTCTACCTGCCAGCTCCTGGGCCCAATACCCCACAACAGGGGAAGCCTTGGGGCATTGCCCAGCTCAGCCAGTGTCATGGTAGCACTGGGGCAGGCAGCAGCATTGCAACAACTGCTCATGGGAGGAGATGCTTCCAACATCTCCAGACAGCTGCCAGGGACCAGCTTCCAGAGGAGCTGCTCTTCCCTGTGGCCTCCCAGCCTCAGGGATTCAGCTGGCTTATTTTCCTTCTGTTTCTAATGCTGCCCTGCCAGGGCACCTGCCAGACCTGCTCTTGTGACCCTCCAAGTGGAATGTGGAGACTTGCTATGGGTATCCCTGGGGAGGGCAGCCATTGGGCATGGCTGGCACCAATTGATGTAACTGCAGATGGTTGCACAGGCACTGGTGGCTGACAAAGCTTCCACACATACCCCCTCAGTGACACAGTCAGAGCCCAGGAGACTCTCACAAGGACCTGCCTCTCCTCTCCCAGCTGCTGGCCAGGAGGAATGGCTTCAGATCCAGATGCCTGGGATGCTCTCCCCAGGCCTGGGTGGTCACTCAGTGAGCCCCTCACCCCAGACATGCTCTGCAGCTGAGCATCCAGGCACACGAGGGACAGGCACGCATGGGAGCTGGGGGGGGCCTGCCTGCTGGCAGGGACATGCACGTGAGGCGGCTGCAGGGCTCAGGTCTTTTATTGCAAAGAGTGAGATACAAAAAAGGACAGTCATCCCGTCTGAGCCCTCCTGGGCCTGCAGCTGGCTGAGAGGGGTGACAGGCAGGGGGAAGCCCATGCATTGATCCCCCAGCATGGGGACCCTAGCTCACACGGCGGGAAGCAGGGTGCTACCAAGCACCAAGCTGGAGCCAGGGCCAACCACAACAGCAGAGCGGGTGACCCGCAGTGTCCCCATGCAGCCCCCCGGCCTGAGCCCTGGCTGGCCAGAGGGCAGTGTTGCGTGGAGAGCACAGGGTAGGGCTGCCTGGCCCCAGCCAGATGTGGTGCGGAGCACGCAAACTGGCCTCCTGCTCCATCTTGGTGGCATGCTGAGGTCCGAAACTGCTCTGCAGCTTTATGGAGGCTGCTGCAGGGGCCCTTGCCATGCCGCCCTCAGGGACCAGAGCAGCTTTGCCCAGGGAGGGAGGGAGCAGGGTCATTGCTCTCTGTCCAGGTGGGGAGCTCAGCAGCCTGCCTTGTGTTTGCAGGTACGGCCAGGCATGGCGGTGCCTAGGCTGTGGCTTCTGCTGGCTTGTCATGTGTTGTCCTGGGCCAGCTCCTCAGGGCAGGCAGGCTGGTCCCGGGACTTGTGCAGCCCTGGAGAAGGCTGGGCCTGGGCGCTGTGCTGCAGGGCCAGGTCTGGCCCCATTGGCACGTGGTGCCGGTGCCGCTGGTACTGCACAAACATACAGACCTTCAGCCCAATGGCCAGCATGTTCTTGCCCATGAAAATGCTGGAGACCCGGGCATCCCTGAAGAAGACCATGTTGCTGCCTCGGATGAAGATAGTGGTGATGTTGATAGTGAGCATGCTCAGCATGGGATACAGCATCATACGGTGCGGCATGATGCCGATCCCTTGCATGCTGATCTCACAGAGGGACACAGAAGGGAGGACCAGGAGCAAGATGTAGCAGTAGAAGAACATGATGCCTTCAGCCCAGAGTGGCAGACCCTTCTTTTGGGGCTCCCACAGGTTGGCCTGGATGTCCAGCACATCTAGCATGTCCACAATGACCCAGAAGAGGCGGTTGCGGAGATCTTCTTTCTTCTTGAATGTCCTGACGTACTCCATGTGCTCTGTGGCCACCAACAACATGTAGAGGGCTGGGATGCAGATAGAGAGCAGCAAGGTCAGTGCTTTGCGAGCTATGAGATCCAGGCTTTTCCGGTCAGCTTTATAGTTCTGGTATACAAAGTAGACTTTGATCTCCAGAACGAAGACATACAGGAACCAGAGGATCATGGCGTAGCCCCGCTTAGCTGTCTTTACCTCTGCCCCGACCCAGAGGGCCACGTAGCGAAGCACCAGCAGGAAGCACACATCACCCACTGCCACCATGACACAGATGCCCAACTTCCTGGAGCCCTGGCTCTGCTCCACCAGGTAGGCATCCATGAGGATGAGGCTGGTCATGATAAGCACAGTGGAGAGGCACACGTGGGGCTTGCTGACAGGTGGTGGGGGAACCATCCTGCACAGAGGAACAGGCAGAGCTGTCAGGGAGTTGCTGGGATTCCCCATCCCCACCCTTGTGCCTCCTTCTGCCCCCGCTCTCCCCAACAACTGTGGATGGCTGAAAGAGGTGGAGGGGTTCATAGACTCTTCTTTCATCCTATGTGTCTGGTTTGTTCCAAACCCACAGACTCCTAGCCCAAGTGCTCCTGAGACTCCTGGCCAGGCCATCCTTGTGGCACATGCTGACTGAAACCCAGCTCCTAGATTGCACACGGGAATATGGTGGGGCAGGCTGGACAGCCTTCAGGCACTCAGGATGCTACTGCCTGTTCCAGTAGCTCATCACACTCGTTAGTCCCTACCACTGTGAAGAGTACATGCCTTATCTTCCATGGGATTTCCCAGCCAGTAACACTGGTTATGTCATCCCCCCACAAAACACACAAGACCATATGGATGCTTTTAACCCAAGCAGGTCCTTAACTGCTATGATCCAGGACCGTTGTCTTTTTAGTCTCCTTTATTTTCATGCACAGCATGAGGTAAAGGATTATTTTTAGCCTGGCTGTCCTGTGGGGTGGGAGGGAAGAAACCAGCCCAACATCTTCAGTTTTCTTCAGCCCCACAGTCCTCAACAGCTCTGCCTACAGCTGTTTGCCTATGCCCACCCTGACCCAGCACAATAAACCAAAAGCAAGGAAAAGCAGCACCAGCCCACAGCTCCAGGACACAAGCAGCCCTGCAACAGGCCCTCAATTGCAGCTGGATGCTCAGCTTTTCCAGGCAGGGGCAGAGCAAAGCACGGTCCCCAAAAGCACCCTGCCTGCCTTGGATGGCACTGGGGCTGTCAGGCACCGTCCCCTAGCCAAGCACAGCTGCCAGAGACAGAGAGAGGACGGAGCCTGGGCCTCGCTGGGCACAGCTCAGCAGCTGGTCTGGAGGGGAGCCAGCCCCCCAGCTGAAATGGAGGATGAAGGTGGCCTGCTAACAGCATAGCACTGCATGATGGCTGCCCGTGCAGAGCCCGCTCAGCCACACCTGGGCCATGCAGGGGTTCTGGGACACCATCCTGGTCACCCAGCCAGCAGCGTGCAGGTGGCACTTGACCATGGAGCAAGTATGCTTCACAGCAGGATGGAGGCCGCGTGATCAATGGTCCCCCCTGCACATCGATGCTCCTGGTGCTGACATCGACAGCACAGGACCCTGGGCACAAGATACCTGAACTCCTGCTTTTTGGCTGAGGGACAAGGCATCCTGCGCAGTCGGGCATCCCCATGCCCAGAAGCATCCTGGCACATGGAAGGAGGCAGTGAGGCCTAAGTGTGCCAGACACAGGCACCTCTAAGGGAGAGAGATCAAAGGTTGGTGGGCATGGGAAAACGAGTGGATGTGGCACATCTGGAGAGCGTGACACGGCTGGGGTCTGCCACGCGTATCACCCCACGGCCTCACCGAGCCTTTGGAGGAGCCGGAGACAGCCCTGGCCCCAGCCCAGCAGGCCACCCCACCTGACGAACCGGGCCCGGCGGCTCACACGCCCGCCCTGGGGTCGGTGCAGAGGCCCCGCACGCTGCCTCCGGCCACGGCAGAGCGTACTGCGGGGTGCGTCCCCCGGGGGTCCCGCCCCAGACGGGGCCCCCTGCTCGCGGAGGGGTGGCAGCCCGAAGCCAGGCCGCACCGGCCGGGCCTGGCCGGGCCCCGGGAGGGGAGGAGGGGGCAGGCCCGAGGAGGGGCCCCGGTGCAGCCTGCCGCCCCCCGTTCGGGG
>VZSC01016548.1:594-18093 GCA_013398225.1 Steatornis caripensis | reverse complement strand
GATGGCACAGGCGGGCGGGAGGCGGTCCCCAGCCCCCCTCCTCCCCACCCCGCGCGCCTCCGGGACCGGCAGCCCCTGCAGCATCCCTGCCCCGCCGGGCAGAGCTGGCCTGGGGCCGCGCCCCCTCCGTGGCGGCTGGGTCTTGCCCCAGCCGGAGGCTGGATGGGTGTGCTTCCAGCGGGAGCAGCGGCAGCACGGGGACCGCGGAGCTGGGTGTGCCAGCACCGGGCTATGGCTGTGTTGACTCCATGTTGTGGCCCCTGACTAATGTGTGCTGTGATAGCCATGGCAGATCTCAGGGTGGGGTATGCCATCGTGGCTGCGCTGCTTCTGAAAGCTGCCTCTTTGCCCGTGAAGCTAGGTGTCTTTTTGGCCTACTCATCCTAGCAGACATTGATCAGGAGGTCTTCTCTTGAGGTTTAAAGGGCGGATTCAGGAAGTCACTCTGGATCCATGTATCTCTCAGCTGTGGTACGTTGTCTGCAAGTGATGTATTCAAGTGCTGCGCAAAAAGTAGAGGCATAACATTGAAGAGGGGAAAAAGAATTGTTCCTGTAGGGCAGGAAAACACCAGGCTTTGTGAAAGGGCTTCAGAAGGTTGATGTGTTTGTAGGGAGAAACTTGGTGATGAGTAGCCAGATGGGTCAGAGTAGAAATGTTCTGAAATACTCTTAGCTAGTAGAGAAAGCCTGTGTGATTGTGATGCCCAAGGAGGTCCTGGGCTGAGCAGGCAGCAAATAGGAAGGAGTTTGCAACATAGGTCTGTGAAAAGCCAACGTACCTTTGGATGACACATGCTGAGGCTGTTGTGTGGAGCACGAAGTGGTGATCCTTATATAGCTTTAAAGTGACTTGAATTATTGGTTTTTTGTGGGTAGGTTACTCCCAACCTGGAATTTGGAGAGCAGGACAGGATTATCAGATTGACTTCCTGAGGAAAGAATAGAAATTGCAGATACAGAGCACAGAACGTAGTGATGGTGAAACATCTGTATGTGCATAGTGTTCACAAATGGAAATGCTGCAAGAGCTAGAGAGAGGAGGAACTGCTTTGGGCAAACCAAAGACAGAATGACTGGGAATAGCGAGACCAAGTTTAGAAGTGGGTTACATGGTGGGATGCCAGCAGGGGAGCAGAAATGGTGTGAGGTCAGTTTGAAAATTGTTTGAAGAAAAGCTGTTTGGTCCAATGAATCCTGTGCCTTTTCACAAGGACAGTTTCCATTAGCATTGTGTAGATGCCTATTCTAATGCATGAGCTTCTCTGTGCATTGATAGCCATGCAGGAAACCCATCTGACACACCAGCTTGGAGGAAACTTCTCTAAAAGTAATCTGAAATTTCATCTCTGGAATGTCTTCAAATGCAATATTTGTTAGGATGGGAAGAAGCTGATGGAAACTGATTCTTCCTTCAGAGGCCATGGCTCTAACAGGGTGTGCTGCTATGCCTGTAGAGTCTTCAAGTGTCTGGAGAAGTCCTCTCAGGCTGCAGTGACCAGTGTGGGACTGGTGCTTCTGTGTTTTCTAGTCTTCAGTTAGTCTAAGCTTTCCTGAGTGAGCGGGTCACAGGTGGGCACCTATTGGGCAGGTATTTGTGTTCACTGAAACTAAAGGGAGATCAAGCCCCAAATCTGAGGTGGGTTAATGGTGTATCTGTGCACTGTGCTTACTTATTGCTTGCCCATGTTCTTCCTGTGCTGATCTGTTTGTGTAATGTTTCAGTCTTGACATTATGTTCTTCAAGGTAGAAACTCTGCTGTACTGTACCAGTGTGCCCAGCACAGGTGGTCTTCTCTGGTCTTATTGTGCTTTGGGCGTGGTAGTGGTGGCAAAGTAATATCCATTCAAGGGTGATAATCCTTCTCCCTTAGGAGTCTCTCTTACATGTGTGTAGTCTCAATTCTTCCAGCCCTATGCATATCTAGGGAAAGGAGAACTTTGCACTGATTTTAACACTATAGAATGTGCTTTCTTTTTCTAGACTCTGTATTGTAAGTCTTTGCTGTCCCTGTGCTCCTTCTTAGGTGTTTTGTTTTCTGAAAATGCAGCTCTGGCTGCTGCAGGAGTGGGGCTGGGCTAGATCAACTTTTGTGGGGTTGCTCCGTGTTTGGCTGTTAATGCAGGACAGCTGAGAAGTTGTGTCCAGGCCTTCAGGATTTCAGAGAGGCAGTCCGGGCCAGCAAAAATAGGCGCTGTGATTCATAAGCCCCAATGTAGTGAACAGTTCAGTAAGACTGTAAGACTTCTGATGCCTTGTAGGAGGATCTTGGCTTTCTAAGATGAACTGTTATATGGAATACTGGAAGTCTTTCCTGCTGAATCAGGAATGCACCACTGAACTAAGTCCATGTTTAGTTTTGGAAGTTGCCTTGCTCTCAGAGTGGAGGTATCATCCCTCCTGGTGGAGTCTTTCTCTTTTCAGGGCCAAGCTGAGAGAGATCTGTGAACTCTTAATGCTCTCCCTATGAACTGAGTAAGCATAGGCTAGCCCCAGCTGCCTCTGGCTCAGTTGGCTCTCAGGGGAGGCAGAGCTGATTTTTCTGGGCAGTGGGCTATTAAGCAGAGAGGCAAAAGGAAGTAAACACCTGGAAACCAAGCAAAATGCATCTTCAGTTAGACTACCCACTGGGATAGAGATTGTTGGCTTCCCATCACTATGCCTTAGAAGGAAAGCAATCCTGGTTGATTCATGCTGCAGGGTGTGAAGCATGCTTTTGCTGAAATAGTCAATCAATCAGCCTTAATTTCCACTCATAGCAATCTTAGTAAAAATCTTCATAGAGAAGTTCTGAGGCAGGATAAGGTGCCCTTATTGTGATACCATGCAAATAAGTACCCTGAAGTGTTGTCGCAGGTTTTCACTGTGGGGAGACTGCAAGAAATGAACTAGAGCTTTGCAAAAGTAAAATGTCTGTCCACTTGAAGGTAATGTCTGTGTTTTCACTGTTTTGTATGCTGATCAGGCAGTACATTTGGAAAAAAATTGTGAGAGGACTTTGTGTAAATATGCTTGGGGCCTTGTTATTTTTCAACCTCTGTGAATAGGACTGCTCTTCCTTTTTTTCCCTTTAATATCTGAGAGTTCATAAATGCAAGTTCTTAATTAGGAAACAAGATAAGATTGCGTGATTGTGTTCACTCTTACTCTTTTCCCATGAAAGAGGTGTTGTGTTCAGTGTTGTGTGGATGTTGTTTCAGTGATAAGTCATCACATTTCTAGTTTGAGGTGAGAGATACAAGTTGTATTTTGGCTAATGCGTCAGTATTGTCAAGCTCAGATTGCAAAGGCAGATTATGCTGTGAATGGTGCTGCAAGGATTCAAATGCACTGCATTTTGTCCAGAGTATCATGTATCTCGATACAATGCATGAGCTCAAAAACATTCCAAGTGTTGCTGCCACCCATACAGTGTGCTTGATCACAGTGTCTCCTGCTTATGACAGAAAAGCATTGCCTTAGGGAAACGCATGTGGTTTGGGCTCACTTTGTGAGACTGTGTATGTGCACCTTCAGGACATTATGTTTCAGAAGATGCTCTGAATTCTCTGTCATTAAAACTTCCAAATGTGTGTTTTAGAAAGTTATAGCCTAATGAATGTCTTCTTGGAAGGAGAGCAGTTATTGCAAGTACAACTGGAAATATCCCGTAAGTGCCAGCTACGGTGATCATTTGAAGGTGAGGTGAATGTTCTTGTCTCTGCACCCCTGTTGTCCTGTTTGGGCAGACAGTATGTATTACCTGATGCCTCATGGAGAGTAGGGTAAATCTTCATTTGTGCAGCTGCTTGCATGCGTTCCTTTGCCTGAGGTCCAGAAAGCCTTGCAGTGAGCAGTACATGTCATACAGTATGGAGGAACACGCTCTCCTCTGGCCCAGCTGCATTCAACTGAGTTGGCAGCATCTCACAGCCCCTTGAAGCAGGCTGCTCTGTCAGCTGTGGACTCAGGGATGTTTCCTCTCTGCAAGGAGTATTGCCTCTCTTTTCTATAACCCCTAAGAGTTTTCTTTTCTGAAGCTGATTTGATGATGAGGAGACTCTGAACTGGGTATTCCTTTAAGAAACACTTATTCCAGCTGGAATAACATGTATTTATCTGCCTGAGATGTTTTTGAGTGGTTTCCTGGGTAAATCAGGCATTTTAATGGTAAACTTCTAACCTCAGCAAAATATGCTCTATTTGGGTAAGCTACAGAGTTGCACCTCTGGGAATGTTAAACTATTCCAGATTGTTCCTTCAAAAGATACTATGATGCCGTGACAAACTGCAGTAGCTGCTTGGGAGAGGCCACAGTTTCTTGTAAGGAAACAGTCTCTTATAACTGCTGATATTTGCCGTGTTTAAATTATTATTTCCTTTTAGCCCTATATAGAAAACAAAATATTCTAAACAGCCACCATGCTTATTATTCTTAAAATTGCAGGCTTGGCTACAAGCCTGCAACATAATACGTCTGATGCGTTGACCACTATCTGTCACTCTCTGTGGCTTTTCTGTCACAGAGGAGCACATTCAGGATTTCTCCTCTGGCAGTGTTATGTTTCCCTTCCTAGCATATGATAACTGAGCTGGTGTCTGCTATTCCTTCTTTCTGCTCATTAATGGAACTCAGTACAAGTGTCCCCTGCCAGTATGGTTGCTGGGGGTGTGTGCTCCTTTCAGAATATTGATAGTGACTTTCCTGAAGGCTTAATTTTATTTGAGGTACCTGGCATGCTGCCTCTTAGCTTTGCTCTCCAGTGTTTCGTTCATCAGCTAGGTGTGTTAGCTCAGCTGTCTGACGACTTATAAAAAATGTTGCATTGTTCTTATGTGCTAGTATGCTATGAGTGCTCATTTCGCTTCCTCTGGCGTATTCAGTTACTTGTGATTGATTAGTGACAGCCACATAGTATGCGTATAATGCACCCTCCTCTGGGATGGAGATCCCCTGACCTTTATCCTGTCAAAAGAATAAGTTGTTGAGCACCAGTATCTTACAGGGTTCCTGTAGCAGATCCATTCTTCAGTGAAATCTGTGCTGATGCTTTTGTGTAATTGCTTGCAACATGGAATGGTTCTAGATTGAACACGCATCTTCAGTTAACTTTAGAGAAAGCTATTTCCAAAAGAGAGCCAGATGTGAGAAATATACTGCGTTTTATAGCATGCCAGATGAGCATCTGGGCAAGGCTAGTTTCTGGATACCTTGTGTTCATATCTGGTCCAAGCTTTCTGCATCCCAGCTGATGGGGAAGCTATGCTTTTGTTTTGTTTTGGGTCTGTTGTTTCTTTAACTACATCAAAGCTGGTGGATACTGCTTTGGGAAACAAGAAGTGAGAGTGTCTTATTCCTCTGTGTGGGATGTGGCAGCAGGAACCTGTCTCTGCCTTCGGGGAAGCAGGCAGCTTAAGTGATAGTGCTCTTATAGTTTGAAGTCTCTTCGATAAATGAGGCTTTGTTTGTATACTTCAGTATACTCTTTGCAGTGGACCTGAAGGAGAGATGCAGTATTTCAGGTACCTTAAGACATTGCAACTATAGTTACAGAGACCACTCCCTACTTTGCAGTGTGATTCATCCTCTGTGCACACAGCCCAAAATTACACTGGCTTTTTCTGCAGGCCTGTTGCAATGCCATCTTCTTTATAATTTACTGCCCACTGCCATCTCTTGTGCTTTTTCTGTTTCTCCTGCCTCATGTGGTCTAACCCAGCGAGAGATTCTGTTTAGTAAAGAAAAACTCCTGTTGTATTTTGGCTGCTATTCTAGTTTTTCTAGGTTCTCCTTATTTTCCTACTGCTCCTACTCACACTTCCACTGTAAATCCTTCTTATCATGCTTCTAATTCTTCACATGAGCATATCTTAAGTAGCATGAGATCTGAAGCCAGTGCATGTGGGACCATTTCCTGGTCAAAATCTGTCCAGGTTCCATGCTCAGCTGTATATTTTTAACTGTTTTCCTGTGCATATGATAACTAAATTCTCATTAGCGTAGGCAATTGGGATGATGGCAGAACTCATGTCTTTGTTTCCATTTTCCAAAACTGAAAAACACTAACAATTGGCTGTTTGCTGTTACAACAGCAGCAGGGTTAGAATAAGAGTATCTCTATTGTAAAGGGTTCTCTTTTCCTGATTTTTAATACTTTTTCTCTACCAGGGGAGAAGATCATGTTCATCCTAAGGCTCTCATTGATTCTTCTGATGTCTGATTTTCAGTAACAGTTCAAGTAGTGCGTCTGAATCCATATTATTTAGATCAGTTTTTTTTAGATTATTTATAAAATTTTTGAAGAGCTCCCTTGTGTTTTTTCTGCATTTTCTCCTGTGTTCCTTCAGCTGTATTCTAGTCTTCCATTTANATTGATTCTTCTGATGTCTGATTTTCAGTAACAGTTCAAGTAGTGCGTCTGAATCCATATTATTTAGATCAGTTTTTTTTAGATTATTTATAAAATTTTTGAAGAGCTCCCTTGTGTTTTTTCTGCATTTTCTCCTGTGTTCCTTCAGCTATATTCTAGTCTTCCATTTATTTTCTACCTTATCAATACATCCAGTTTCTCTCATTGCTCCTTTCCCTCAAAAGCCCTGCACATGCCTACTGATAATTTTGGCAATGTTCTCACATTTTTTCCTTGCTTCTGTCTGGCCTTGCACACCTGTAATTGAGTGATCTTTAGTTCTCAATCTTAATTTTACTCTTTTCAGAGTAGCTTACTTTTTTCTCAGCATTTAGAGACTATTCATTGTGAAGTTGCAATGGCCATATCTTGTTCCTGTCTGGCTTGTATTTTTCAGCTGGACTATGTTCTTAATGTGCTTAGGTTGTTTTTTAATGGCTTTTAGATTTTTTTAACTGTTAATGAATATCAGCTTTTTTATTTTGCTAGACTTTCTGAATTTTCGTGTACATACATCCCTGAAACACAGTCCCATAGACTGACATTTCTTTCAGTCTTTTCATAACTTATGCTTGAGGCTGCTTACTCAAAGTATTCCTTCCTTTCTTGTGTGCTTCTTTGTCAGAAGGCGACTCAGGACATCCATTTGGATTTCTCAGCATACTGTATATATGAATAATTTACTCATTTTTTCCTTGATGTTTGTCAAGTCAAGTCCCTTGACTTTTCAAGCTTTTTCTCTGCCTATTATGTTCCTTAATCTCCAGTCAGACAAAAGGACAACATTCCTATTACTCTGCATTTACACTTTCTTCATCTTGCCTGTATATTGATGAAATGTTCATACTTATTTGGGGATAACTTTATCTGTTGCATTACTGATTTGTGGAAGAGTGGACAAGTCACCCTTATTTCAGGTTCCACCCACAAGGATCTGAGCAGAGAACTGCATTGTACAGGCTCTGGTTATTAACAGCTTGTGTTGCAAGTGGATGAAAAGCCTATGCACAAATTTACCAGTTTTGGTGAGAATCATTCTTTTGAGTGAAGAATATTAACTGTGCAACTCTAGAATTAAACTTCTTTTCAGATTTTTTTTTTTACAGTTATGAAGAAGCCTCAAAAATATCTGATGCCCATGCTGGTTTGACACTGTCTCTTCCACGGGCCAGTGTCACTGCTATTGTATTATTTCAGTCCCTCCCCTGTGCTGTCTTCGCAGATGTATCTTGCCACGGTACCATGTTCCTGAGCCTGCAGGTAGCCAAATCTAAGGTGCTTGCCAGCTCAAGATGACAGCAAAGGAAACAGATGGGATGTTTGGTGGGTTTGCTACTTAAGCAGTAGCAAGCTGTAATGACACCTTAATTCTGTGCTCATCATTAGTAGGAAAGCTGTTAGGCTATGCAGTGCAGAAGCTGCTGTATGACATGTGTTCCCTTTTTGTCAGCTCGTGTGGAGATCTCTATGAGGACAGTCTGGACAATGCCCTGTGTTTTAAGTCACTGTAGCAGGGTTTGCTGGACAGGTGTCTACTGGCACATGACCAAATGCCTGCAGCAGAGAAGTGGAGGAAGTCGGTG
Organism: Steatornis caripensis; assembly: GCA_013398225.1. Taxonomy (NCBI): domain Eukaryota; kingdom Metazoa; phylum Chordata; class Aves; order Caprimulgiformes; family Steatornithidae; genus Steatornis; species Steatornis caripensis. Next base: position 10,121 of record VZSC01016548.1, on the reverse strand, counting down.
TGGATCAGTGAACTAACCTTGACCTCATTTCACTGCTTTTCCCAGCTCAGCTGCATTGGCACATCTCCAGCGGACTTGGAGGTGTACCCCAGCAAGCTCTGCCAGCTGATGAGTATTAGGATGTGGCCTGTCCTGCATCCCCATTAGTGCTTTCACACTTGGCTGAAAGGTGCTTGTCACTGTGTCTTAAGCATTTGTTCTTTTCCTCCTGTACACAAGGCTGCAAGTGGTGTTTTTTAATCACTCACTGCTTTGTGGTGGTTAATTCATTAACACATTTTAGTTTAGCCTGGAGACACAGTAAGTGGGCTGTTCAGCAACAGGTATAGTGGTAGACCGCTAGTGCTGTGGCTCCACAGAGGTGTGATGCATTTGCACCTTGCTGCTGCTCTCAGCTAAGCTGGCAGTGCAGCATATTTTGTTAAAGCAGCTGGGTGCAGCAATTCTGCTGCGTACATAGACAGAAAAGTTCAAAATCTGTTGTGTTTTTGAAAAAAGTTCTGTGACGTTAGCCATATTGATGCTGCTGCCTAATTTCAGCATGGCTAAAATGAGGGAAGATCAATGTGCTGCTGCAGACTTCCACTTTTTTTCTGTCTGCCCTGAGGTTGCTTTTGTTATTTCCATGCTGCAGTGTTGCCATTTCCTTGCGTGTGCTAGGGCGACTACTGTAAAGTTGTATTGTAAAGCAGAAGTGATCTTGAGGTGTGGCAGGGTTGTTCCCAAAGCCAATGTCCTGCAACGTGGTGCCAGTACTCATAAAGGAAGAAATTTGTCCTTCTTGGGAAAAATAGAGCCTTACAAGACTGCCCATACACTCTAGGGTATTTCCTTGAGCTGGAAAGACAAAGCTGAATCTAGAGGAAATGGCTGCAGATCCTTCCCTGCTTTCCACAGAGTGGAGAGCTGGGCTAGGAAGCCTGAGGGTGCTCAGAAAGGGGCAACTGGAGAGAAACCATCTGAAAGCCAAATCACCAGCAGTTTTCCTTGCTGTCTAATCTGGATGCTGCCGGCTGTGAATCCCCTGAACAGGCTCAGAGGACCACGGGAGCCAGTGGAGTCTGGAGGAAGATTTAGGGAGCAGTACGTGGAAATCCATTGGGGTTTTTTTGGGCTTTCTGCTGAGGTTTTAGGGGCTCTTTGTGCTGAGGAAAGGCATTGCTCCTCGTAGGGGCAATTAATATCTTCGTAGCTTGCAGTGGAGCGTGAGAGAGGCTAATGGCTGTGTGACTGAGCAGCATGCTGGGACAGGCTGTCTGGGCAGATTCTAATTCTTCCTCAGGAGATGCTTGTTGACAATGTACTTATTATCTCGAAATCAGCTTGTGTGACAGGAAGCACGAGGAGGCTATGGCGGAGTCTCGTGTCCTGTTGTGGTAGATGCTGCATGGTGTGCTGTAATGAAACACTGCCTATTCTGTGGGGATTGTACTCCATGCTTTGGATAGACATGGGTGAGGGGAAAGCAGAGGTGAAGTGATTTATCTAACAGTTAAAAAGTGGCAGAAACAGATTAAATTTCCCCTCTCTGCCTGCAACCAAATCGTGACTCTGAATTGCTTCCTTCTGTAAAAGCAGTGAAGTCTTGCTCTAGCAGAGCCTGGGGACTGTGGTTATATCACTGCAACTCTCCTGTGCACATGGTGGGGCAGCAATTGCTTGGTATGGTTTGTCCTCAATTGATTTTCCTTTTTATTTTTTTCGTTCCCCGAATGTCGGGTATTGTGAATAACACAGCAAAGGAGTCATAGCCTCACACAGGAAACTACTAAGAAAATACACAATGTCTGTCCAAGTCTCTCAACTTCTGATCTGTTTGCCCAATTTTGTCCTGACTTGTCAAGGGCAACTGCCTCAAAGAACCATGTTTCACAGAAATCACTGGTTAGAGGGAGGTTGAAGGTCCTATTAGATCCCCTATGATGGAGAACTTGGTTCTCTTCCAACCCCCTGTTTGAAGGCTCATGTGCCTGGGTGCATTGCAGAGGTTGCTCTCAACCATCCTCAAGGTTTGTTCTCTTTTTCCAGTGTGGTGGTATTGAGAGTCAGAAGGGGAAAAGAAGGAGAGAAGACAGTCTGGAAAGGGTGGATACAAGTGTGGGAAAGGGGTGGGAGAGAATGGTGCATTTTCAGGCTAAGCTGTTTCATGACTAGCAGCAGTAGTTTAAGCAAAATTTGCGTGATGATCTTTCCAGGGATGTGTCTGTGTGGGTATTTAATGTGAAAGGATGCAGAGTGATGGGAGAATGGTTTCAAGGAGCCTGTTTCATTCATTGCTTGTGCAGCAAGGTGCACTTGCTCCCTACATAAATAGGTAAATGTGCCTTTAAACGAGTAAGGTGAGAAGTGTCAGGCATGAGTAAGAGGCAAAATTAACAACCCTAAACACCCCTCTTTAAGCAGTTGGAGGAGGAAAGGTTTAGCAGCCACCCCCCTGCCTTATAAATTCTGCCTACTCAGAGCCTAGCCAAGAGGAGTGAAAAGAAATCTCTTAACCTAATTATTGTTTGTGACTACAGAAAGCAATCCAGTTACTGCCATCCTTTAATCCTGACACTGTTCGACCCCAATTGGAACAGAGAATTCTTGGTTTCGTACTGTCCTGGGTTCGGCTATGATAGAGTTAATTTTCACCAGAACGCTGCGAGGGGGGTAGCCGACCCAAAGCAGCCAGGCAGGTATTCGATACCACTGCCGTCACGCCCAGCCCACAGCCGGGGGGAGGGCACGGGAAGCAAGGCCGGGAAGGGTGCGGGGCGGCTCCGGTTCCCGTTACGGGTCGTGAGCGCTTGTGCTTGTATTCTCTCTTGTTAGCATTATAGTTGTNGCTATGATAGAGTTAATTTTCCCCAGAACGCTGGGAGGGGGGTAGCCGACCCAAAGCAGCCAGGCAGGTATTCGATACCACTGCCGTCACGCCCAGCCCACAGCCGGGGGGAGGGCACGGGAAGCAAGGCCGGGAAGGGTGCGGGGCGGCTCCGGTTCCCGTTACGGGTCGTGAGCGCTTGTGCTTGTATTCTCTCTTGTTAGCATTATAGTTGTTATTGTTACTGTTTTCTCTCTCTCTGTGTGCTGTTGCATTAAACTGTCCTTATCTCAACCCACGAGGGCTGCCCCTTTCCCTGCTGATTCTCCTCCCCGTCCCGGTGGGGGGTGGGGGTGCAGTGAGCGAGCGGCCGCGTGGTTCTTTGTTGCCGGCTGGGCTCAAACCACGACACGTACCTTTGCAGGCAGGGATGTGGTGTCTACGAAAGAAATCACTGAACCTCTCTGTGCCTTGACCATTACCTGAAGAAACTGTGTGAGGCTTCACACTGACCACCTGGAGTTTGTCCAAGGAGTGTGAGGACAGTTGGCCCCAAAATTTGAGTCCTGTCTGTCCAGGTAAGGAATGACTGCCTGGCTGCCACTGGATTCTCCAGCCTCTCTTTTTAAGTGACCTGGACACTTCCTTCATAGATCTAAGTGTTTTTTGGGGGAAGTTTGGAGCTTTTAGCAGATCCTGATAGTTCCTTCCTCTTGAGAAGAGGAATCTTGAATAGCATGTTCCAAAGACTGTTTCTACCACTGCAGCCATGGTTATTTCTCCTCTGGGTAGCTAGCAGAACTGTGAGATATGTAAGAAACTGTGCTATAGACTGTGGTAGCTTGTGCCTGTGCCAGGGGAATGGTGTTCTTTGAGTGAGACGCAGACAAGAAGAAATGGTTGGGATGGGATAGCAGAAGTGGTGAACGTCCCAGCTAAATGCTGCTGTGAACAGAATTAGTTATTGCCCCCAGAAGATCTTATATTCTCTTTTGAAAAATGATGAGGCACTTACGTTGTGTCCAGTCCTGATTGCAGTGGCAAACACTCCTGTGGACATGCATACGAATAGGTTTTGGGTCCCAAGTGACAAAAGATAATAACTCTGCTTAATTACAACCTTTTTTTTTTTTTAATATTCTGAGAGTAAATGACTTTTCAAGGAGAGATGGCTTTGAGATGTGCAGGATGCTGAAACTCTTTTTGGGAAGAAGGCAAAACTAAGTAGATCAAGGTTTAAAATCCAGGGTAGTTTTGTGTGAGAGAAGCTCCATGGTCTTGGCCTTCAGAGTAGATGTGATTTCAAGCCAAACAAATTTTCTTTTGAGGTTAGAAGTGTTCAGTGTAGATCTCTTCCAGGGTGGTTACAGCGTCAGCTGTTCAGGTGGAGGCAGTTATACAGAGCATCTTCCTTGTGATACCCAACAGCACAGGACCCTGAAAGAGGTTATGAAAAGGAAGTCTAGAGTTGCGTGTTGTTTCGCAAGCACTAGTTATATTTGATGGTATAAGTAAAGCATGTGAGGTTTGAGAATCCAGTTCCTGTTATCCAGAACAAACATTCGCTGCTGACAGCCCTCTAGAAGCATCCCTGAGTTGTTAGCAATGCAGATGAATTGATATCAGACAAGGTTTCTCTGTCTAAGCAGTAGGGCAGAGAGCAAGATGAGGGAGGGACTTTCTCAGAAGCAGCAGCAGCAGCAGGCAGAACAACAAATGTGAAAAAAAGGAATTGTCTTTTTTTAAAAAAAGATAGGTTGGTGACAATGTGAGGATTTCTAAAAGTACCTTTTGGGTGTCCTGGCTGTTGGTTCTTGACTAACTATGGAAAGTGAAACCACTGAAGGGGAAGTAACTTGCTTCTTTCTAAGGTTGAGACAGGGAATCTCAAACTGCCTGAAAGGAGACTTTTAAACAACTTCTTCCCTCATTTTGCAATAGCAAATATTTTTTTTTTTGCCACAAAATATGTGATGTATGTTCCATAGAGCATCTATTACTCTTTGGGCATGTAACTGAAACATGCACACTGCCCCTCCTCCTGCCCACGTGAAAGACAGAAAAATGGACCTCAGTGACAAGTTACCATCCTTGCCAAGGACACTTTGGAAATGCATGCACTGCAAAAAGACCTTTGAATTTGACCTGTGGTGACATGACTCTTAGTCCTTCCTGCTTTTCCCTGTACCTGTGGACTCTTTTTGGAGTGCCAGCTCTCTGTGCTAGCTTCCATACCTGTAGGATGCTCATGGGATTGCAGGTGACAGTTGCTGCTTCTGAATGACACCTGGTGATGAGCGGTGGTGATGGAGAGTATTTGAAATGCTACCTTTGAAGCACATGTCTGTGCAGAATGCTTTGCTCCACCAGCATGCTTGTCCTGGACATCACACCTGCATTGTGCTCTGCCTGTTGCACATCATCCTCCTTCGCTTGGGACAGAGATGCTCAGCCTTTTAGAAAAGTGGTAAATCCATTTAAAGCAAACAAGTTGCTAGCTGGTACTGGCCACGTCTCTGGTGCAGAGGGAGGGTAAAAATGGAGGAGAGTTTCTGTTCTTCTGTCCTATTGAACCGGAAGCCATTTTGCAACTGTATCAATAAAGCACAGTTGGAACACAAGCCTGCAGTGTTTGCTTAGGCTCTCTGGTTCTGAAAGTTCTCAAGCTTTTCTGGGTTTCCTACAACATGCAGGTTATATATAAAGGACAGGTGAGGTTGGGTGAGAGCCAGTCATTCTTTGCATATGCTAATTTTCTTCCCTTTACATTTTCAAGTTTTGTACTACCTTGAGATTTCCCATATTTCAACTATGATACAAATATTTGGAAGGATTAAGCCTTAATGTTTAGGATTAGATAAAAGAGGTTTTGAGGGAAGGAGTCTGTTTTATGCCTAGTGACCTTGTTCTTGTGCATGGACGGCCTGCAATGTTTGGGAGGAGAAGCAGCTCCTGAACAAAACTGTTCGTTGAGTAGGTCTGCTAACAACAGATGGTGTGGGGTGGCAACTGCTAGTGACCTGGTGGTAAAACACTAGGCCGGTGAAACAGGGTAGCAGAGAGATTTTCAGGCTTGGGACTTTGTAAGAGGTTGTTACGACTGATTCAAAGGAACTTTTCAGTGTTGCACTATGTTGCACTTAAAGCTGCGAATGTGCAGCCGTTGCCAATCTTAGATTTTCCAACTTTGGTTTTGACATGCTGTCTTAAAATTTACAGCCTGAAACACAAAGATTTATTGCTTGTGCTGAGTTTCACCACACTCTTTCACTAACATTAAATTGCCCTGATGGAGGACAAATTTAGAGCAAATTCACCTAAGCTGAATGCTTCCTTTCCTCTGACTTACACCTGCTGTGCTTTGAGGGTTGAACCTCATAAGGTCTTTTACAGTATGTGTGCAGGTCCACAGCAAGTACCCCGTAAATATGATTTTTTTTGTTCTTCTCTAATGCAAGGCCTTGAGACATTAGGAACTAGAAAGAAATCTTGCTCTTCCATGTGGACACACACGAGAACAAAAGTGTTTAGAGTTGCTTGGGACCCACGGGGGTATTTATTCCTCGCCCATGTTTCTTTCCCACCCTTGCAGAATTTGGCATTTGCTTTCTGTTGCATTAATATTGGGAGGTTTCCTGTAAAGCTTTGTGATGCTTAAGGCAGAGTTCAGTTTCTTTTTACTTTGCCTGCTGAGGTTATGCTTTTGGGGAATGTCATGCTCTGAATATCAAGGGTAGCAGCTTTCATTTCCTTAAGAGTAAAGATCTGATTTTGAAAGCGTATGCAGATTTTGCTTTGAAGTAAGATGTCTAATAAAATATGGAATTTTCCATCAGGACAAGCTGTGTGTTTCTTGGTCGCTGCAGCTATATGAAATGAGTGAGATGCTCCTAAACCATATGTTTTAGAATCAGATCTGTCTCTATGCTGTAAATTACTGGACTCCATCCAGTTACAAAACTGGATGTAAAATCCTGCTCCTGATTGTAGACAGCTCCTGCGGCCACAGCTCCAGAGTGTAACAAGTGCGTTGAGTCTTACGTTGTTCTTCAGGCACGTACTTTATTGCAGATCTGAGAAAGCTGAGCTATGAGGTGTGTGGTTGAGTTTTTTCCCCTGTCCTTTGGGATGAATTGCAAGCTGTTTCTCAACGGCTGCTGGCAGACTTCCAGTGTCTTGCTGCCTTGCTAAATCACCTGTAGTGTGAGTAGTCTAGTAACACATGAGAATTACAGCAAGCATAAGGTGGTGTGACTGCAGTGTGTGAAATCCACTGTTGTGCCTTGGGAGTGCAGGTCAAAAGCCTGCCTGAAAATGGTGTTTGGGGTGCCTGGTTAGTATGAATTTGAGTGCACGTGCAGCACTAACTCCCAGCAGCTGATATCCCTAGCAGGAGATAAGTTGGTAGGAGTTGTTTTCTCTCTTCTGAATTAGTTTTCTCATGAACCCAAAGGGGAATGGAGTAATGTGACAAGGTTGCTGAGAAGCTGCCCCTTCATAGAAGAGAAATGCCTGGTGGGACTCTGTTGTGCTAGCAGCAGCTCTCCTGGGATGCAAAAAGAGGATTTGATGAAAATCCACTCTGAAACATGGCTGCTGGAAGGATACCATGTTTTTGGTTTCTTCGTCCATGGTAGCTGACTTCCATGTTCTCTTGAATGGACCTGGGTGGAATTAGTCATGATGTGTTTGGTAGAGAGGAGACGATCTGCCTGCTTTCCAGTCTTTTCTAAGGAAGTTTGTCACTCAGTGGGTAAGGGGAGAAATGCCATCTTTCCAGGCAGTAGTGCTGCTAGGGATGAACATCCTTCACCTTTACTCCTTCCTGCTGAGAAACCTCCTCTTCCAGTGCACCTGAAACCCTGCCCTCCCTTGTCTTTTCCATAAGAGATGGGAAGGGGCATGCAAACTATCTGTGAAATATCTACTAGAGATATCGATCTCCCATTGGTTTCTCTGCTTTTAGACAAAGCAGGGACTGGGTAATTGCAACTTTTATTTCTTAGAAAAGAAAAAAATCAAGTTTTCTTAAGCAGACTCCCACCATTTCCTCTCAGTTGCTTCTCCCTGGACATGTAGAGAAAAGAAAATCTGTCTGCAGCCCTTCTGGAATTTGCCTGAAAGTCTGGCTGATCATGGTGTGAAGCAAATCCTACAGCTGCTGTAATGCCATTTGTAGGGTTGTTGGTTCACATGCTTCAGGTGTTAGGGGAGTGTGTTAAGATAGAAGAGGCATTTACAGTTCAAATATCATAGAATCTCCTGAGCTGGAAGGGATTCATGATGATAATTGAATCCAACTCCTGACTCCATATAGGGCAAACTATAAGTCTCATACTTTAACTGGAAATGGGTGCTTCCAAACCTTGTAGCAGGTAACACAGCAGTAAGTCTGTGGGTTCAGGTTCACAGTGCTGGGGCCCATGCTAGGGAGAAGGTAGGGAATTGTAAAGCCCACCAGATAACCAACTAGCTGAGCACTTGACATAGAAACTGGTTGTGGGCAGCTTGTGCAGATGTTCCTGTGCAGTTGCTCTGCTATCTACTTGAGATGCAGCAGAACAGACAGGTTGTGGTATGCTGCACTCTGGGTGCCTGAGATTGTGCCCTGCTGTGAAGTTGTGAGGATGGATGATGGTAATTGTCCCCATTTCTAAAGAACGTCTTGTAGCTCCCTGGCTATGTGTGGGAGAATTGCAGGCCAGGAGTGTACAGTGGGGAAAGGAAGCTTTCACCTACTGATTAGTACTTAGTTTTGGGAAAGGAAACTATTTCAAGGGAACAACTTGAGCAGCTGTCTCTGGAACCAGGCAGAGCTGTTCAGGATGGGAATCAGAGCTGTTCAAAAAGCTGTAACTTTGCTGCTAAATGTAAAGATTTTGGTGCTCTTTAATGCAACAATGACTTTGAAGTTATTGAGTTTCAACTTTGCAAATGTTAAATTCAGCTCCTATGAATGAAAATTGAACACTCTGTTGCTGGAGGAGTTAGTCCTGGAATCAGCCTGCTGCTTTGTCTTTTGAAAGGAGTTGCATCTGATGGGGAGGCACTTTTTCAGCCACATACCCTTTTATTCCCTTGACATACCTTACAAAAAGGGCAATAAATTTCAGAGATGACTTGACACCAGCCCAAGTTATTTTGTTGCTCACTGATAAATGATGGACCATTTTTCTATGGGTTTTTGGTGTGTTGCCATTTTCTGTTTGCCTGAGCAAATATGGTGTTTGCATACACTCTACAGGTCATGCCAGACAGACCTTTAAGACTAACATCCCTCCTAATCTTAAAAAATATGGAACACCACCCCCCCCAATCAGAAGTCTTACATACTGAGCCTTAGAAGGTGACATGTTAGATCCTGACAATGAGTGGTTTTCTAATAAGTATCTTCTCAAATATCAACTTCCACCACACCACACACCCCCTCCCCCAAGAATATGTGTTGTTTGGCATCTTTCATCTTCTGCAATGTCAGTGGCTGGGATGCGTGACCGAAGCTGTTGTGTGATCTCTCATCGCAGCACAGCCAGCATTGTCAGTAGAAAACTGTGTAGCAGATTGCAGGACTCAGCTCAGGACAAAATAGACGAAATGAAAGTACTCAAATAATCATAGAATGGTTTGGGTTGGAAGGGACCTTAAAGATCATCTAGTTTCAACACCCTGCCATGGGCAGGGACACCTTCTACAGGACCAGGTTGCTCAAAGCCTCATGCAG